>CM062811.1:726800099-727061963 GCA_031772625.1 Pinus tabuliformis | reverse complement strand
TTCAAAAAAAAAAAAAAAAGCAGCAATTCCTGTCAATATGGGGTCATGCATGATAAAAAATCATGGGGAATGGACTGCTTCCTCTTTAATTATTTCAATAAATCATGTCTCCAAAAATAAATAGAAGAAAGTTCTTGAGCTTTCACATTCACCATTTTCACTATTTGAGAACTGTGAGAGCGTTTTGGAGCCATATAAGAGCAGATTTTCCACAGACGATTGCAAGAGATCCGGGCGACCATTTGACATGCCATCAGTCCCAGGTAGATGCTAAAACCTTTCTCTTTGCTTTACTTAACCTTTCTTATCAGTTTCTGGGGTGGATTCTTGATATCTGGGGAGCCCTAAATCAGTATTTGTGCATTAACACCCTTCGGCAGGTCTACAGGGAGCGTTAAATGCCCTTTATGACCTGTTGGATGGCGTTAATCCTCCCTGTGTACCACTAAGGGGAGATTTAAAGCCTTAGAGCGCATTTTAAAATCCCATGCAGTGATTCGTGAAACTTTGTTGCCCCATTTTGACTGATTTTTGGGTTGTTTTGCACAGGTTTCGGGCCATTATGACTAGCCAATGGAGAGAATGGGCCCATGACAGCCAGGAATTACTGATGCGAAATGATCCATCATGCATACTTGCATTGTGCCGCTGTGGTTTGCTAAAGTATGTAAAGTTGGAGCTGATGAAAGGGTAGGAGGAGTTTTTGAGATGGATTATCTAGCGTTGGGATGAACATGAGCAGGTGTTAAGGATTCTAGATCATGAGCTAGCCATTGACCGCAATAACATTTAATTTTTGACTAGTTTTTAGTGCCAAGGAGCACAAGCAAACCTGACTGGGGGTAGGCCTGATCCTCGATCCACTCTAGAGCTAGTTCAATCTTACTATATCCTTGAGAGTGGACTCGTCAGCAACAGAGTCCCCATAGAGAGGATTAGGTCCAGATCTATGAGGGCCATTTTATGGTTTATTGTGCATTTGGTGGGGTCAAAGAGTCCCCAGGTTGCAACAAAGGCCCAAGTATTTCTTACAGTTGACTGTGTCCAGCCTTAGATGTTCAACTAGTGTGAAGCAGTGCTTCACCAGTTGAAGGCGGAATTGACCGCATGCAAGACTCGAACCCAACAGAGTTTTTGGTATGGCACTCTCATTGTCTCATTCATACTTGAGAGGATACTTGTTATGCACCCAAGGATGAGCTTAGGTCCCTTTGATCTGAGGGAGCCGAGACAGGGGCAATGGTCATCACTTGATTCTCGCACAGGATGACCTATCCAACACTTTTTCGAGGAAGATTTCTTCGAGTGGCTTCGTGACTAGATTGTGATGATTGATGACTATGCCTATGAGGGCATGGACTTCACCGGCGACCCTGACTTGATGCTGCCTCCTGGGACCAATAGGGGTCCTCAAGGTGAGAATTATTTTTTAGAGTAATTAAATTATTTTTGAGATTTTGAATATTTATGTTATGTTTTTGTTGATTTTATTGGTGAACAAGTATTGACATGAAGCTTTTTGCTTGACACGGATGTGGCACCATTACGACCTGCAGGAAAACCTCACCGCATGAGGTGGGGAGGCCAACTACCTGCTGGGGGGCGTGATGCTGACAGTCTTTGCGAGGTTCTGAGGAACCTGGAGGGCTTGAGCATGGGTGTGCCCTCCCTTCCTATGAGGGAGATCCCTGCTCATATGCAGTGGCACACAGTCAGTGTTCTTGAGTGGTTTTTGGTTCCTCTTCGGAGGATAGCTAGAGAAGTGTTATCATTTCAGAAGTAGTAGGCTTTATTTAGCAGGCACTTTGGCATAGCCAGTGGGTGTTTATAGCTAGTCTTAGTAGCCATTTTGTACTTAAAACATCCAATTTTTGGAATATTTTGATGTAAAAGACTGGATTCGATCTATATATATCTACAGATATTTTGGTATTTTATGATGTAAATGTTTTTTAAGTGTTTTTTGTAAATTTTTACTTTTCATACATGTATCTATAGTGAATGAGACAGATGCCAATCTAACACATAGTTTGCCAATGAATTAGCAACTGTATTAAATTCTCTAGGAATGTGCTCATATGTGATAACTTCAAATTGACGCTCCAAGAGTTGTACCCTTAAATAATGATGTAACAAGGTTGGATTATGAATGTGAAAATGATTTTTCAATTGCATAACAACAAGCTGAGAGTCTAACCTGACCACCACATTAGATATCTCCCTTGATGACACTTCGGTGAGAAGTGAAATTACGGACGTGTACTCAGCAATATTGTTGGTGGCAATACCAAGAAAGGATCCCCAAGAACAAAAAAACTCCGACTCAAGTGTGTAAATGACCCAAGCAACTGATGCAATGTGCTGTGTGTGACGACTGGAACCATCCACGTATCCTACATATGCTAAGGGTAATGAAGGCATCTGCATTACGAGAACGATGTATAAGAAAAATACTTTAATAAATACCAAAACAATCCAATCACATCAAAAATGGAGAAAAACTTATAAATACATAAAATTACAAAGCACATGCCTAGTGCAATACTAGGCGTAATACTGTTTTAGATAGAGCCCATTTCGGGGCTCAATGACCGGAACTCCTTCCCAGTATTGAAGTTCATATGCCCTTTTGAGAGGGATTTTTTTACAACATATGGACCCGGCCATAAGGTTTGAAGCGTTCCTGCCCCCAATAGGTCATGTTTTTTATCATTGAGCAAAACAAGATCTCCCTCTTGGTAAGAATGAGGTTTGACCTTTTTGTCGTACTGGGCTTTCACCCAATACTTGTGGGCCTCAACTACCAATTCGACATCTCGACAGGTTTCATCCGGTTGATTTAGGTATAGTAGGCACTCTTCTTTAGTAGTAGTTTTAGGCAAGAGTTCAACGGTGATTTGTAAGGAAGGAATCTGACACTCAATTGGTAAAACTACTTCCAGGTCGTAAGCCAGTTGAAAAAATGTGAAGCCTGTAGAAATCTTAATTGAAGTTTAGTATGCCCATAACACCAAATATAACACTTGATGCCAGTTAGTTTTATGATTCCCTACTAAACTACGGATCATGGTTTTTAAGATGCCATTGATGGCCTCTACTTGACCATTAACTTGGGGATAGTAGGAGGATGATTGATCTTGGTGAAAACCAAGCAGCAATGTTAAGTTAGACATCATGTGATTCTGAAAATGAGACCCATGGTCTGTAACAATTGTGTGGGGTACACCGAAGTGACAGATGACCTAATTAAACAGGACTAGTGTCGTTGTTTCCCCATCGGCCCGAAAGGTGGGAAGTGCTTCAGCCCATTTCGTGAAATAGTCCACGGCTACAATAATATAGTTGTGTTCAAGAAAGGAAACGAGATTGCAAGTTACGAAGTCTATCCCCCATTTGGCAAAGGGGCCGACAGAGATAACTGGGTGCAGTAGGGTCAAAGGAGTGCGGAATTTCTTTGTAAACACTTGACAAGGATGGCATTGCTGGATTGCCTTAACACAATCTTTAAACAAGGTCGGCCAGTAGTAGCCTGCGCGCACAATTTTTTGTGCAGTAGATATGCCAGAAATATTACCGCCACATGTCCAACATGGCAGTCATTTAAAACATGTTCCGCCTCTTCATGAGTGAGGTAATGTCAAAGAACTATATCTGCACCACGATGATATAATGTATCACTAAGCACTAGATAGTGTCATGCTTGGTGGCGGATACAACGACGATCACCTGACAATAGCTCGGGGTGGAACCGTTGTGCTTGGAGATAGACAAGAATGTCACCGTACCAAGGATCAGTAGTGTCGATAAGATATACAGCTTCATCCAGAAGAGGATCATGGACTATCTCATTAGGATTGATAATGGGAAGATCTGACAAAAATTCAGCGAGGACTAAGGAATTTTTCGCATTGGCAGCAGTGAAAACCAAATCAAATTGTTGGAGGATCACAATCCATTTTGAATGTTTCCTTCCAATTACTTGATGAGACAAAATGTGTCTCATGGGATTCTCCAAGGCGATGACGGTAGTCTGTCGCAGCAGAATGTAATGTCGAAAGTGGTTGACAACAAAGACGACTGCCAATGACAACTTTTCCACATGTGAATATCTAAGTTCGGGCCCAGCCAGGCCTTTTGACAGATAATATATCACATGTTCACTCCGATCATCATGAGTTTGAACCAAGACCATGCCGAGAGAGGATGGCGAGGCTGCTAGGTATAGAAGAAAGTCGCGTCCATAATTGGGAGTGCTAAGGAGTGGGGCTGATATAAGCACCTTTTTCAAGACATCAAATGATCATTGAGCTTGATCATCCCACAGATACGGCACTCCATTCTTAAGTAGGTGCATAAATCCTTTCATCAACTAAGCATAGTTTACGATGAACCATTGTAAAAAGTTTGCTTTCCCTTGCAAATGTTGGAGTTGCAGAATAGATTGTGGTTCAAGCAATTGAGTAATTGCCTTTACCTTGTCGGGATCAACCCTAATCCCATACTTGGAGACAATGAATCCAAGTAAGCATCAAGACTCAACAAAGAAGACGCATTTATGCAAATTCAGATGTATGTTATAAAACCGGCACCTAAGAAATATGGCTCTTAAATGATTTAGGTGCTATGTCCACTACTTGGAATGGGCAGGAAGGTCATCCAAGTAAGCTTGAATGATATGCCTAATATTGTGAAATGCATAGTCCATGGCCCTTTGAAATTTTTCTCCAGCATTCTTTAAATCGAATGGGATTTTTCGATATGCAAAGATTTCCCATGGCCAAACGAAGGTGGTTTTTTGTTGGTCTTTGGGTTTTATAGCAATCTGGTTGTAGCCTGAGAATCCATCCATGAATGAAAATGATTCACAACCGGTGCAGTCATCGATAGTCTGGTCGATGAACATTGTCGGGTAATTATCCTTAGGACATGTGGTGTTGAAGTCTCGATAGTCGACACATACACGGATGGTTCCTTGTTTCTTATTGACGAGAACCAGATTGGAAACCCATTCCGTTAAGGGAACATGATAGACGAAACCAACACATAACAATTTTTCCACCTTGGTTTTGATGGTTTCCGTTTTGTGGGGGTGGACTGATCGAAGCCTTTGGCGGACATGTTTAGCATTGTCGTATATCTTGATCTCATGCTCGAAAATAGACGGATCTATGCCATGAATTTTCTCGTAAGACCAAGTGAATACATCGGGGGAATTCCTTAAAAAGGCAAGTGAAGCTTGCAATTTCCTCAGGATTGCAATATTCCCCAATCTAGATGCTTTCCACGATGCCTGTCGTGACAGAAATATCGATGAACAATGTCTTTGAAATATTGCCCATGTTTCCTTCTGCGTCCAAATTTTGGATAGTCGTATATGGTGAGGAAACTCTTTTTGGTGTGTTAGGTGACAGGATTTGAAGAGGCATCATGTCCAAATCAGATATCAAAACATGATGGTGCGATTCCTCCCAAGGTCGCTCTTCTAAACTCATGATTTCTCTAATAGCTTGATCCATAGGTAGGACTTGATTGAGTGGATCGAAAGGAGTTTTTATGGAAGGGGCAATGGTAAAGTTGGCCATAGCCAAAGTGATTAGAGATTTGGATGCAGATTGAATGGCTTGGTATGCCAATTTAGTTGGTGACAGCGAAATTTTTTCTCTGTAAGTGTCAATGCCTAAAGGATTGGTTGGTTCATGAGGAATGGATGAAACCATATTGACCGTCTGTGGAGCTGCTGGCAGCAGAAGAGGGAAACAACCCATCAGGGAAGATGCCTTCAGTAGACCAGTACCAATATTGACATAAGAGTTAGGTACACCACCCACTAAGGGTACAAAGCCTCTTGGTAACAGGGAATAATCAAGGGTGCAAAAGGATAGCTGGTCCATTGTGACTACCTTTCCACCCAATGGAATAGGATGATTCGAAATACAGTCGACACAATGGTTGTCATGGCGTAAGTCCAATTGCGACCAAGCAAGAGATTATAGTCAAGCTTTTTATCTACAACTTTGATTTCCACTTGATGGGTGCCAGTATTGCAGCAAGGATGCCGCAACTCCTGGGCTACCAACTTTACTTATAAACCTGGGGTTCGTACAAACTTGGAGGTGATAATGCTATATGCAAAAGTAAAAGTGAAGGTCCTACCTGTTGTCACTATTCGTCTGGTGAGAGACCCTAGGGGTTCCAAGCCAGACTTCTATAGAGTAATAACAAGCTTGATCCTTTGATAGAATAAGAGCAAATCTACTCTACTGCAGTAATGAAGAAAACAATATGTAATGCTAAATCACACCATATCCTAATTAACCATTTAAACAGTTATGCTAAGCAGGATTGCTAAATCAACACTAAACAAATGCTACTATCTAAGCTGCATAAGTAAAAAGCATCAAACCATACTAATGTGTAAGCAATAAAACTAAACTAAATCTGTTTTCAATTTTTTTTTTTTTAGGCAAAATCAAGTATGCAATTTAATTGTTCTTGTGGATGTGACAGGTGGATGGAAGGTGATTGAGGATGGCTAAAAGGATTATGGAGTTGTATGATGATGTGGAAGGGTCATAGGAGGCTTTTTGTGACTTCCTATAGGTTCCCCATCAATTCAGCCTCAAAATATGCTGTTTCAGGAAAACCTACAGGATGTGCTAGAAACCTACAAGATGATCCTGTAGGAATTACATGAAACCTACAAGATATAGCTGAGAGCTAATTATGGAGTGTTGTAGGTGTTCGGAAGCTTGGAAAAGGTGTGTGATGAGTGGGATGGGGCGTTATAAGGTCTAGGAACACTCAGGAGTCAATATCCAAGTTCGGAGATGGCTAGATTCGCTCAATGTATCTAGGGGAATTTTAATGAAAAATGAAAAAAACTAGTGAGGATGATGGTGAAACAAGAGATGGCTAGGGTGGATGAAGTAGAAGGTTGTTGTTGGTGATGAAGTCTAGGTCTCCTCATGAAGTACCTGCTTTTCTTAAAACATGTGTGTTTTCCAAGAACTATGCAACAAGATACATTTTAATAAACTAGAAAAACATGAATCAATTGCCTATATTATGCATGAAGAAAGTGATGAAGGGAATGAAAGCATAAGTGAGATCTTATTGCAAAAATGGAGTAATTGAAAAATATGACAATGAAATGAACCAAATTCTAAATCAAGACAACAAACTCCAAAGCTCATGCAAGAACTAGAAATATGTGTTTTTGGGGTTGCTAAAAGGTCTCTTCCTCAAGTCATGGTCCCTAAGGGAGAAAGTGAGGTCGAGACACCTGCTGACAACCTTACGGTGATCCTTTTTCTCCTTGCTAACCTACTAACTGAAATAAGGCACAAATGGAAGAAAACTAACATACAACCAATCTAATCTACATTGTTGTAATGGAAATGCAGCTACTAAGAAAATGAACAATTAAACTATGAAACTATGCTAGTATACATGTACAATAAAGAGGATCCTTGGCTGCTAGGGTTGGGCCCTAACCCAAGAGCTTCATCCCTCTAGGTTAACTCAGTTTTGGCTCAAAACAAAACAATTTCTTATTATCAAAACAATGGATTACATCAAAAATTGTCACAGTCTTGCAGCGCAGAAATAGAATAGAGTTTTACAATCAAAAATATAAATCCTACTAAGGTCCTAGGCCTCTCTACTTATACATCTAAAGTCTCCAATGAATTCCTTAAAATTAGGGAGGCTTTACTCCCAAACTCAAGATAAATTGGTGCTTTGTCTTTCACTTGCTTGGCTACCTTCTAGTCCTCATGATTTGGTTGTTTCCTCTCCCTTGTCCCATTCGAGTTTTGACCAAGGCCTTTGCTAAAATTCCTTGCTTTAATCCTTTAATCTTGCATTAAAGGCACATTAGACCACAAAGCAAAATATCCAACTCTAACTCATCTCATAAACAAAATATAATCAAAAGTATGCAATAAGTTATGAGAATAGTTGGTTTGACTAAGCTAGGAGGTGAATTAAGGCCCATATAATTACCCAATGATGAGGCTCATCATCACCCCCCTACTGAAAGTGTTGCTCATCCTCTGAGAAACTTAGTCAATATCCATGTCCTTCATGGCTTTGGTAGCCTCTCTTACATCCCATGCTTCTGTTGTGGTCTCTTCTTCTTGTTCATAGAAGGCTGCTTTCTTTTCTACTTCTTCCCACTGCCTCTTTTCTTGTTCTTCTTTTCTCCCTTCCAGAATCCCTAGGAGTAGTGGTGGACTGATATTTAGGCCTATTCAATTGACCTTCAACCTTTGCATTGATTACTTATACATAGGTGTCCTGTTGAGTGCCTCTCTCAACCTTTGAGGGGAGTGATATTCCCTTATCTTCAAGATGTGTGGTAGTGTGTTCCATCTCCTTAGGCATGCATGTATACTATCATCTCCTAGCAGCCTAAACATATCCTCAAAATGTGAAATTGATTGCTCTTGGGTAGCAAGATATCTAGGTGCCAGCTAAGGATCATTTGCAATCAAATTATGGGTGCTTATTAGGGCCATGTTATTTGATTGTTTAGCCCTAATGAAAAGAGGTTCATTTTTCTCTTTGGCTAATATCCTTTTCATCTCTACAGCTCTTGACTCCTCATGGTTCATCCATGATGCCAAATCCATTAATTGTAGATCTCCAAGCTTGGAATTAGGGTCCCAAACATTCATGTCTATGAGGGCCATGTTATGCAAATAAAACTCAGCCATTTTGGCCCTATCCTCTAGTATACTTTGATCACAAAAATCAATAAACTGCCTATAGTCCTGAAATGGCATGGTTCCCCTCTCTGCTAGTCTCTTAGTCTAAAACTACAGCCATTGTCCTTTGAGGAAAAGAGCATAGGATTTAGCTAGAATCCTACACTGAATGGCCTCCAAGGAGAGGTTGGCCATACATGCTAGTTGGTTCTCTCTTTCCTGTACTTGTCCCCTCAGCCATGCATTTTCTCTCTCATGTTGACTTCTCATGATTACTTCTCTGTCCCTTAAGCCACTTAGCTCTTTGCCCATTTCTTTTAGTTTCTCTTCCATGTACCCAATTTCTTCCACCGCTTTTGACTTGGAAATTTGCATCCATCGGTGGGCTCTGGCCCTCTCCTTCTCAAGTTCGAAAAACAATGGGATGGCAAATTTTCGAGGTATTACCCTACCTCCTTCAATAAACCGGTAATAGGAGTCCAATCTAGGTTGGGGGCTTGGTTCCTTTGTCTCTGGGTCTTCTTCTTTTGTTTCTTGCTACTCCCCTACCTTGATTTCCAATTTCTGTGCTTCATGTAGTTTCAGCAGAGTATCTGTAGGACTGTTTTTGCTTCCTATAGATTTTGTTGTGGATCCTATAGGATTTCCTTACCCTTTGAGGAAGTTGATTTAGTATTAGACCTCCTTACATGTGTGATTGGTGACTTAGGGGAAGGCATTTTGTCTCTTTGAGTAGGGGAAAATTCAATCTCAATAGGATTTTTTTTTATATTTGTGGCTTCCCTTGTTTGATTCTTGTGCTCTTTCTTGTTCTGAAATATATGGGGGTTTGCCTCCTTCGTTTTCCCTTTTGCTTGATTGGGGTGTTGAGAGTAGTGAGGGCAGATGTTTCCTCTCTCCCAGTGGCCTCTGGGGACACCCTAGTTGACTCCTCCTTGTGTTCTTTCCCCTTTGTTTCAATGCCTTCTTCCTCTCTGTTTTTCCTTTCTTCTTCCTTTTATGGTTCTTCCTCATCTCCATCAGTTTCTTCCTCTGTTTCACCATCATCCTCCTTCTCTTCTCCCTCTTCTTCTTCTGCTTCATCATGTTCCTCTATGTCAACTTCTTCTTCATCCATCTCATCATTATCTAGCTCTGTATCTTCATCTTCCTATTTTTCCTCCTTCTCACTGACAGAAGGACTAACATCATAAGTGAGGGTTTTGATGTCATCCTATGTTGGCAAGTCTCTGAAGACTGACCATGTTATAGGGATTTTGAGGTTTTGGAGGGCATCCTCAATTAGGATCCTAATCAACCCATGGTGAGCCAATTGTTGGGAATTCCCTTCCTTCACTTTGTTGTTGGAGTCTATGAGTGATTGCATCAAGAAATAGGGTATGCTGAGTCTTTGGTGAACTGGTGTTTCTACCCCAAATCTTAATTCTTAAAGGATCATGAAATGATAGCCATAAACAACACTATATCTACCCTCACATGAGATATATTTGATGAGTTGGTAGCCTACCTAACTCCATGGGTATGGCAGACTCTCCCTCCTTACTCCACTTTTTTCCTCAATGGGTTCTTCACCTTCTAAAAAGAATTTCCTTTTTGCCACCTGACTATCTCCTTTGTCTTCTTTTCTCCCTGGAATTCCTAGGGGAAGTGTGGTGACCCTACTAATGAGATCTGGGGTGAGATCTATAGTGAGGCCTCTAATTAAAATAGTGGCATGGATTCTGCTATGTGGAGTGAGGGAATGAGAAAATTCTTGAGCCACCTCATCATCAAACCCGGTGAATTTTTCAAAAAACCCAATCTAGTTGTGTCTTGTAAAGATTTCAAGCACCTGGGGGTGTTGTTATATCCTCACACTATTTGTGGGCTCTCTCCTATTAAACCCTCTTGTCATCTTGCTTGTGAAGCTTGAGGAAAAAATGAGAGGGTTGACACAATTTTTTTAAATGCAGGAGCAAAATAGAGTTGACTGGGTATGGAATTCACCTCTCACAGTTGCTAAATTCACTAGATTTTAGAGTATTTCTGGTTCATTTGTTTGTAAATGGGGATGGAATTTTAGATCCTACTTCTTTAGAATGGTGGCAGTGGACAATTCCTGTGATATACCTTCTTGAAATCTTCTCTGCCTTGTTGAGACTGCAACAAGATGATGGAGCTTAGTGAAAAGAGTCGCCTTCACTAAGTGGGCCCACAGGCAAATTATGGCGCAAGTTCTATTTTTGGATCACAGTAGGGATGATCACAGCAGGAGTGACCACAACAGGGATAATCATAGTAGGAGTGATCATAGCTGGAGTGGTCAAAGTCTATTTTTAGACTGGCTGTCAAAAATAGAAAAGTCAAATATTATTGTCTCATAATAATACTTGGACTATAAACTTGATCTTATTCTCTTGGAGCACTTCAGTTTGAGCTACAGATGTGGCACATGTAGCTGTCAAAAGGAAGTATGCTTTCTTGGTGGGTCAGTTGAGTTGTTGCATGCATGACTTCAGTTAGAACTCAATCAGTTGAGTTTGGTGGAGTTGATTGTGGAGTTGATGGAGTTGTGTTCAGTTTGACTTGGTTAAACTAGTTGTAATTAGTCTAACTGCAAATAGACTAATGATGAGTTGTTAAACTAATTATTAACTCATAATGCAACTATAGAATACATCAGTTAACTCAGTTGCATGTCAGTGCATGTTCAGTTCAGCAGGGACAGGTGTTAGAGGATCAGATTGCTATCAGTTGTGACTATAGTTGTGCATGAGGATTTGCACAATCAAGGGATTGAGTATGCCAATGAGTATTGCCCAGTGATTGCCCAGTATTATAGCCTCTGCTCACGTCTTTCCCAGTGTGAGTGATTCTTTGGAGGTAAATACGAGTTTGGTTAAACCATTCTTATTCATTCTCAGCAGGTATTGTGCAGTGGAGGCAGGCAAGCAGCGGAGGAGATTTGGAGATCAGATCTAAGCTGTATTGTGTGTAACAGGTGGAGATAGTACTGAGTACTTGTGAGGAGTATTGTACTATGTTTGTTACATGTTCTCAATCAATATAATATATAGATAGTTGGGGTTTTTAGTGAGATGCTTTCCCCGAGAAAATATTGTGTTGATATGTGTGATTGATGCTTCTATGTGCGCATGTTATTGTTTCTGCTTCTGTAAATTGATGATCAACGTAGAGGAGGTTATGTACTATGCATGTTTTCCGTAATAGTGTATAATCAGGATAATCTCTGTTGAATAAGTGTCATATTATTCAAAATTTCTACATGGTATCAGAGTTGTTGATCG
The DNA here is from genome assembly GCA_031772625.1 of Pinus tabuliformis. Classification (NCBI taxonomy): domain Eukaryota; kingdom Viridiplantae; phylum Streptophyta; class Pinopsida; order Pinales; family Pinaceae; genus Pinus; species Pinus tabuliformis. Next base: position 727,049,968 of record CM062811.1, on the reverse strand, counting down.
TCAGATCTACTATTCAGGAAGTGTTTACATTCTATTTCTTCAGGTAGAGTCTGTAATCGGGCCAGGTAGCCTCTGGATTCATCCTTCTTTTGGAAGGTGAGATATCCGGTGAATGCCCATACAGTCGATCTCTGTACGAGAAATATTTTGTTCTCACGAATTTTAGATCGGAAGCGGTTGAGTTTGAGCTGGTGGAAATCGAATTTGCAGCAGTGTTGTTGAAATGTCTTTCAACGGATTGCAAATGTTATTCCAAAGCAAGAGTGACCTGGCGCTCAAGGATAAACTCAGAAACAATAAGTGTGAGAATGGATCTTCATCAAAGGGAGCTGATGAAGAAAATTACGCTTTGGCTGCCAAAGCAAAGAAAGGGAAGAGCAAGAAAGCTTCTCAGTATGGTGCAAAAGGCAAGAAGCGGGATATGTCCAAGGTGAAGTGTTTTCACTGTCACCAGCACAGACACTATGCCACTAATTGTCCGCAGAAGAAGAAGAACAAGCAGGCTGCTGGATCTGCAGCAGGAGACGCTCTAGCCTCACAGTTTGAGCTTGATTTTTCATTGATCGCATGCTTGGTTTCAAGTGTGATGGGATCGATGTGGTTATTGGATAGTGGTGCATCTTTTCACATGATGGGAGATAGAGATTTGTTTTCTGATCTGGAGGACAAAGATCTTGGACAGTGCGACCGGTATCGGTACCATTTCCTTTGAGAGGGAGTCTGGTAAACCCTTCGTATTGAAGAAAGTCATGCATGTTCCAGGATTGAAGAAGAATCTTATCTCTATGGCGATGTTAGAAGACAAGGGGTATGATGTTGTTTTCAGCAAGGGAAAAGCTTTCCTGCGCAGCAAGACAACTGGTGAGACCCGGAAGATAGGGGTTCGAGTGAGGAACCTATATCAGTTGCATGTAGATGGATGCGCAGCAATGGCAAGCAAGGTAGAAGGATTGGTGAGCCGGGATGATGGCGAGTTGTGGCACAGGAGATTGGGTCACCTTCACCATGGAGCCTTGAAGATATTGCAGCAGATCACTACAGGGCTTCCTAAAGGCACTCTTGCACAATCAGATCAGTGCAAGGGGTGTACTTTGGGGAAGTTTGTGAAAGCCACCTTTCACGAGAAGGATAGTCGAGCCACAACAATCCTTGATAGAATTCACACAGACGTGTGTGGACCTTTCTCAGTTGCTTCGACAGCAAAACACAGGTATTATGTGATTTTTGTTGATGATTTCTCTCGTAAGTGCTGGATCTTCTTCATGCAGAAGAAGAATGAGACATATTCAAAGTTTGTGAATTCAAAGCACTGGTTGAGAAGGAGTTTGGGAAGAAGGTGAAGGCTCTTAGGAGCGATAATGGTGGTGAATACATCTCGGATGAGTTCAAGGATTTCTGCAAGGCAGAAGGGATTCGAAGAGAGCTCATAGCTCCCCATAACCCACAGTAGAATGGGGTAGCTGAACGGAAGAACATAGCAATTGTGGGTGCTGCATGGGCAATGTTGCATGATCAGGGCCTACCCCTTCACTTGTGGGTGGAAGCATGCAATACAGCAGTTTATGTGCAGAACCGTCGTCCTCATAGGATACTTGGCATGAGTACACCCAAGGAGGCTTATTCTGGTAAGAAGCCTGATCTTTCTCATTTGAGGATTTTTGGTGCTAACGTTTACATGCATGTGAAGAAGCATGCCAGGAAGAAGTTGGAGCCGACCGCATAGGTTGGGATATTTGTGGGGTACACTGATACGCCTCACAACTATCGTGTGTATTTACTAGACAGTGGTAAAACTATTGTGCGACGGGATATAAAATTTCAGGAGGAGAAAGCCATGAAGTGTTCGCTTGAGAGGGAGCTACACTTGCATGCAGATGAGGAGCTATTAGTTCCTAAGGGTGAGCTTCAGGATGTGGATCAGCCACAGGACGAGGTTCATGGAGTGGAAGGGACCACTCATGTAGCGCCAACCATCAGAGGGCGAAAGCACTTGACATAAGCTGAGTGACTAGCTCAAGATGCAGAGAAAGTTGTAGGACCACCTACAACCCAACGCAGGCAGAGACAGTCACCTGATCGGTACACTAGATACATGGCTCTTATGAGAAAGTGTGTTGTGACTAAGCCATCCTCTTTCGAGGAAGCTGTGGAGGATCCCGCATGGGTAGACGCCATGGTGGAAGAGTATGACTCTATTTTCAAAAACAGTGCATGGGAGATTATTCCTAGACTGCAAGGGAAATCAGTGGTGGGTTTGAGATGGATCTACAAATTCAAGCAGGCAGCTAACGGGAGTGTGGAGAAGTACAAGGCAAGATTTGTTGCCTGAGGCTTTTCACAGATAGAGGGGATCGATTATGAGGAGACCTTTGCACCTGTCGCAAGGTATTCTTCCATACGAACGATTCTTGCTCTCTCAGCGCAGATGGGATGGCACATTCATCAGATGGATGTGAAGACTGAGTTCCTCAACAAAGTCATTGAGGAGGAGGTGTACATTGAGCAGCCCGAAGGCTTTGAGGTCTTCAACAGTGAGTCACATGTGTGCAGGCTCAAGAGAGCTCTGTATGGGTTGAAGCAAGCACCACGTGCTTGGTACACATGGATAGACAGCTATTTCATAGGACTTGGATTCTCCAAGAGCGAGGCGGATCCTAACCTATACCAGATTGTGGTGGAGGGTAAGTTGCTTATCATTGTACTGTATGTTGATGATTTTATTCTAACGGGTGATGAGATGTTGATACATTCATGCAAGGATGATCTTGCTAAGGAGTTTGAGATGAAGGACTTGGGCCTCCTTCACTATTTCCTAGGATTGGAAATATGGCAGTGCAGTGGTGGACTGTTTGTTTCTCAGGGCAAGTATGCTTGGGAGATACTGGAGAAGTTCAACATGCATGGCTGCAAGCCTGTTGATACTCTTCTTCCTGGAGGTTGGAGGAAGGAGGATGCCACTTCGGGAGAAGAAGTGGATGCCACTGTTTATCGACAGTTGGTGGGGTCGTTGATGTATTTGGTCAATACATGACCCGATATATGCTATGCAGTTCACCAGCTTTCACAAGCTATGGTTAAGCCTACCAAGCTCTTCTGGAAGGCGGGAAAGCATGTATTGCGTTATTTGAGAGGCACATCGGGATATGGATTGTGGTACAGATAGGAGGATGCAGATTGGGCAGGGAGATCAAGAGGCTGAGTATATGGAAACAAGGACATCAGGTACCATCATATCAGAGATTGTGTGCAACGGAGGATCATGTTACTTTCATACATTCCAACGGAGGATCAGGATGCTGATATCTTGACGAAGGCGCCCACCAGGACCAAATTCGAATACCACCAAGGTAGGATAGGGGTTGTTGATAATCCATATCTTGTCAAGAGGGAGTGTTGAGATTGCAACAAGATGATGGAGCTTAGTGAAAAGAGTTGCCTTCACTAAGTGGGCCCGCAGGCAAATTATGGCGCAAGTTCTATTTTTGGATGACAGCAGGGATGATCACAGCAGGAGTGACCACAGCAGGGATGATCACAGCAGGAGTGACCACAGCAGGGATGATCACAGCAGGAGTGATCACAGCAGGAGTGATCAAAGTCTATTTTTAGACTGGCTGTCAAAAATAGAAAAGTCAAATATTATTGTCTCATAATAATATTTGGACTATAAACTTGATCTTATTCTCTTGGAGCACTTCAGTTTGAGCTACAGATGTGGCACATGCAGCTGTCAGAAGGAGGTACACTTTCTTGGTGGGTCAGTTGAGTTGTTGCATGCATGACTTCAGTTAGAACTCAATCAGTTGAGTTTGGTGGAGTTGATTGTGGAGTTGATGGAGTTGTGTTCAGTTTGACTTGGTTAAACTAGTTGTAATAGTCTAACTGCAAATAGACTAATGATGAGTTGTTAAACTAATTATTAACTCATAATGCAACTATAAAATACATTAGTTAACTCAGTTGCATGCCAGTGCATGTTCAGTTTAGCAGGGACAGGTGTTAGAGGATCAGATTTCTATCAGTTGTGACTATAGTTGTGCATGAGGATTTGCACAATCAAGGGATTGAGTATGCCAATGAGTATTGCCCAGTGATTTCCCAGTATTATAGCCTCTTCTCATGTCTTTCCCAGTGTGAGTGATTCTTTGGAGGTAAATACGAGTTTGGTTAAACCATTCTCATTCATTCTCAGCAGGTATTGTGCAGTGGAGGCAGGCAAGCAGCGGAGGAGATTTGGAGATCAGATCTGAGCTGTATTGTGTGTAACAGGTGGAGATAGTACTGAGTACTTGTGAGGAGTATTGTACTATGTTTGTTACATGTTCTCAATCAATATAATATACAGATAGTTGGGGTTTTTAGCGAGATGCTTTCCCCAGGAAAATACTGTGTTGAAATGTGTGATTGATGCTTCTATGTGCGCATGTTATTGTTTCTGCTTCTGTAAATTGATGATCAACGTAGAGGAGGTCATTTATTATGCATTTTTTCTGCAATAGTGTATAATCGGGATAATCTTTGTTGAATAAGTGTCATATTATTCAAAATTTCTACATGCCTATCATGTAGACTGCCTCTATGTATCTTGTAGACAGATCCTATGGACTGTATCCTGTGGACTGTATCGTGTAGGAATTCCTATGCATAACAATGGATCCTTGCTTCCGGTGGGTGGCCAGAGTTATGAGAGAAACTTGAGTGAGGGAGTTTCGAGGAGGTGGAATGCACATTGCATGTGAACGATGTTTTATTTCCCTTTATGGTGTTTCGGGGTGAGGTGGTGTGCTGGCAGCAAAGGTACATTGCCATTTTTTGACCATTGGTCAACACTACCACCTCATCATTTCCCACTCCTCGTAATTAGCTCCGACCTCATAGATCTGTAATTTGACCACTTCTTGTCCTACTCCTCCTCCATCTTTGAGTTGACTGTAGCCACGTGTGAGAGGACACCTGGTTTTGCATGTGCTGACTGAACAAAGGTGGCCAAATTAACTGGCCACCTTTTCACTTATAAACCAACCATCTCATAACCCTTACAAATTTGATTAAATGATGCATACGAGTGAGTGATTGGGATACTTACCTGTGGTTTCAATGCCATGCTATAGTGGTCGAAGATTAGAGGTGTTGCATTGTTTATTTGTTGCATGCCATTCTTCTTCCTCCTCTTGCTATTTGCTAATGGTTTCTTGGCTTTTGCAAGTATCTGTGACTGAAGATATGATGTTGTTGTTGTTGTTGAGCTCCTGGATCATCCTAGTGAAGACCTCTAGCTATTGATTGGCATTCTGTGGGATAGGCTACTACAGGATGTCCTGTAGCTTCCTCTCCCTCAGAATTCTCTAATCATGTTGATGGCTGGGGCTATGAGGATGGTGCAATGAATGGAAAAAGGGAGTAGGAGTGTATGTAGAGCAAAGGGCACTCAAGTAATGCACTTACTCCTCTCCATTTTTCTTCTTTTTTTCTTTTTTCTATGTCTGGCAGAAACTGTGGAAATTGATCTTTTTTGTTTTGAATGGTGAGTGCAAGGATGATGATGGTGGATGAGGTGAGGTGTTAGATCATGCCCAGGATGAATTTTAGTGTCCCAAAAAACCTACCATGTGCCCTTGGATTGCTTCCTGTAGGTTTTCCGGGCCACTGTAATTCCTACAGGATCATCCTATAGGTTTTCAAGGGATCCTGTAGAAAACATAATCTTCACATAAATCGAAGCAATGGAGTGGAAAAATGATATAAATGATGGATGGATGCATGGCAAGGAGTGGGGGAGATGAATATATGTGAGGCAGGGTTCCCTTTGGATCCTCTTTTTGCTCCTTGACTATCTTTCTCGCCCACCTGCAAATAACAATTATATCTTTTTCTCTCTCTTTTCTTTTCTTTTTTTTTGAAAAAACAACTAGGCTACCTTAGAGAGGTTTTCAACCTAGTTATTTTCCCTGGGCGCCTCAAGGGAGGTTTTCACCCAGGGATATTCTTATTCTTTTTTCTATTTTTTTCATCAATGGGCCACCTCATGAGGTTCTCAACCCAGAGATGGGACTCAGGCGGTTCATGGAGGTTTTCTCCTGAGTCCTTATTCTTTATTTTTAATTTTCAGTGACTTGATGAGGGAGGAGCTAGAACTTGCTCCACCATCATCACTGTTTTATTGATATTTTCAATGAACTCTTGTTTAGATAAAGGTCTTTTGTACATTTTAAATCGATGCCCATTAACAAACAACTGAATGGCTTCTTCATCTATAGTTCTGATTTTCACTGAACCATTATCATGGCATCTTTCGACAACATAAGGTTTGAGCCATCTTGTCCTTAGGCCTTGAAGTCTTTATACCTAGAATCATATAACAATTCCCAATTGCCCTCCTAAAATTACTTCTCCTTAATATGTTTATCATGCCAAATCTTCCTCTGAAGCTGAACTATCTCTGTATGTAGGAGGGCTTGCATTCTGAATTCATCCAAGCAATTCAATTGGAACAATATCTCTTTCGGTGCATGAATAATATCCAAATCTAGTTGTGTTTCCATCCTCAATGTGTTATATTCAAACTCAATGGACAACAAGGTCTTTTCCCATAGACTAGCTCATAGGGTGTAAATCTAGTTGTGATCTTCCATGTGGTATTATAGGCCCAGGTGGCCTCAACTAGTCTCTCTGCCTAATCCTTCCTGCTGCTGCTCACTACCTTGGTTAAGATTCCCTCTAGTGCCCTGTTGGTCACCTCCACTTGCCCATTAGCTTGTGGATGATAGGGAGTGGAGGTCCTATGCTCTATTTTGTGATGGATGAGCAGTTCTTCAATAATGTTGGAGGTAAACTGGTTGTCTTGGTCTATGACTAGTTCTCCAGGGTACCCAAATTTGTAGAATACATTCTTCCTTAGGAACTAAGCCACCTTCTCTTCTGTTACTGCCTTAATTGCCTTGGTTTCAACCCACTTAGTCAAATAATCAGTGCACACAATAATGTATTATTTTTTCTTTGAAGGATGATTAATAGGCCCAATGAAGTCCATGCCCCACTTGTCAAATGGCTCGAAAGTCACTTGAGGTTGTAGGGGAATTTCATCTCTTGGAGTAGGCTTTCCCATCCTCTGGCACCGATCACACTAACTAGTGTACTTTTTCACATCCTGGTGAAGAGTGGACCAATAATAACCTGCTTGTAGCACTTTGAATGTTGTCCTCCTTGCAGTAAAGTGACCTCCACAAGGCCCATCATGACAAGTCAAAAGGATGTCAAAAACTTCCTCTTCCCTTGCACACCTTCTCAATATTTGATCTGGGCAAACTTTGAAAAGATTGGCCCCAATCCAGGTGAGGGGGCGCTTTCCTGACTATCTTTCTCTTTTCTTTGGAGGGCAAGTTTGGTGGGAATTGTGCTGATACCAACTAGTTTGTTATATCAGCAAACCATGGAGAGAGAACTGAAATAATAAACAAGTGCTCGTCTGGTAACTGGTCATCCACCATTCCTTCTTCACTTGCAAGCAGATTCACCCTAGATAAAAAGTCTGCAACAACATTTTCCTTACCAGGCTTATCAACAATGGTTAGATCAAACTGTTGTAATAAAAGCAACCATCTTATAATTCAAGCATTCACATCTGGTTTGTTCATTAAATATTTGATTGCAGCATGGTTAGTATGCACAAATGTTTGATAGCCTGTAATATAATGCTTGAATTTTTTTAATGAATGCACAACAACCAGGAGTTCCTTTTCAATCACTATATAATTTAGCTCAGCCTTTGACAAGTTCTTACTGATAAAATAGATGGCATAAGGCAGTTTTTCCTCTATCTGACCTAAGGTTTCTCCTATGGCTTTGTGTGAGGCATCAGCATGAATATGAAAGGGGAGGGCCCAGTTTGGGCCTCGGAGAATTGGTGCAGTGGTTAACTTACCCTTTAGAATGTCTAAGGCCTCTTGACAACTTTTTGACCATATAAACTCATAATCTTTGGCAAACAACCCAAATAAAGGAAAGGCCAACTTATTGAAGTCCTTTATGAACCTTTGGTAGTATCCATCTAACCCTAAGAAACTCATAACATATCTCTACTTTTACAGAGGTGGGACCCTTTGGATTATTGTTATTTTGTTCGGGTCCACCTACAGTCCTTGCTAAGATATTAAATGACCTAGCACGGTCCCTTCAGTCATTAATAATTCACATTTTTCAAGACTCAGAGACAAGTTCATTTCAATGCATTTGGGTAGTAATTTTCCTAGGTTAGTCAGGGATTCTTGAAAATCACAGCCATAAGGTGTAAAATCATCCAAATAAATTTCCACCGCATCATGTACTAATTCGGCAAAAATACTCAAGACTACTCTCTGGAAAGTGGAAGGAGCATTGCATAGGCCAAAAGGAAGGACCCTACAGGCAAAAGTGCCCCAAGGAAAAGTGAATGTGGTCTTATCCTGGTCTTCTGGGCAGATTTGGATTTGGTTGTACCCAATGAATCCATCTAGGAAAGAAAGAAAAAAATTCCCTGCCATGTCGTCTAGCACTTGGTCAATGAAGGGTAGGGGAAAATGATCCTTCTTTGTGGATTTGTTCAACTCCTTGTAATCAACACAAATCCTCCACTTACCATTTTTCTTGGGAACTAAGACTAAAGGGGAGACCCACTCACTGTCGAAGATAGGGTAAATGAATCCTGCATCTAGCAGTTTCTGCAGTTCTTCTTTGAATATATCTTTAAGAGCTGGATTCATCCTCCTTTTTGGTTTTCAGACTGGCTTGAAACCTTCTTTGATGTATATGTGGTGAGTGCACAGTGAGGGGTGTACTCCCTTCATTTCCTTGTAACTCCAAGTAAAGGCTTCTAGGTTTTCTTTTAACATGTTGCATATCTTTTCCTCTTCGAGAGCCGAAAGGGATGGATTAATTTTCAAGGTTTTCTCTAGGCCAATTTCTATGGTTTTGACACGGAGTGGGTTGGAATCGGCCAAAAATATGTCAATTGGATTATTGTTCTGGCTTTCCCTTACTTCTTCTTCTAATGGTAATGAACCAGGAGTTGGATTTTGGAGCAGGTGTTCAATCAAGTCATCCTCATCTTGTTGTCCTCTTCCCATGGTTTCTTCTAAATCATAAAGTTGGGTGGAATAAACCTCATCTTCTTCCTCCTCCAACCATAAAGGTAAATCATGCTCTAAAGAAGGTTGAGCAGGAGGGTATATGACTAATTGCTTCGACATATGCCCATTATTAATGGTCATATTCCCAACTCTGCAGCTAATGTAAGCATCGGTTGTGGCCAACCATGGCCTCCCAAGGATCAGAGGATAACCAATGAGCTTAGCTTTAGGCTGGAGAACTAGAAAATCTGTAGGGTACTCCCAGGAGTCAATGGAGACCATCACATCCTCCACAATTCCCTTAAGGGTGACTATGGAACGGTATGCAAGTTGTAGAACTGTTGTGGTCTTCCTTAATGACCCTTGGAGGTTGAGCTTGAGCATGGTTTCCTTGGTCATAACATTAATGGAAGCCCCAAGATCGATCAGAGTGTGTGGGACAATGGTGCCATTGATGTGCACATCTACTACAAGGCTTCGAGGGTCCAAATATTTTGGACATATTACCTACCCCAACATTAAGTCAGATAGCTGCCCAATGACATTAATGGTAGGGGCATCCCTTTTTCTTCTTCCTAGATGCTTGAAGCAATTATCCTTAATTAAATTATTGTAAATGGGAACATCTTTTACTGCCTGAAGAAGGGGGATCTTTACACATAGATTTTTCAATTCTCCCAAAAGTTCAGTTTCTTCTAGGGTAGGCTGGAGTGGTTGGGCTAATCTCTCAGGAAAGGGTGGATTTACTTTATGGTTGCTTTCCTCTATTTTTTCCTCAACCTCCCTATGTGGAGGGGGATGTTTGTTATCCAGGAGGATTGTCCCAGATCTTAGGTTAATCTCCTAGATTTCCATAGCATAAGCTGGATATGATATCTCTCCACTATATACTTGTTGAACCTACCTATTGTTCGGGTTCGAATTTGGCTGGACAGGCATCTGGGGTTGCTTGGGTGGAGCAGAGTGTAGGAGTTGTGGTTGGGCAAGTGGTGGAGGCAATAGAGCTGCAACATTGTTGTATTGGGGCCTCCACCCTTATAGTGGTGTATTCCACTGAGTTTGTGGTGGAGCGTAAGGTTGAAATGACTGGCTGGCTAGCTGGGAATGATACTGAGATGCATAGGGCCAAGGAGGGGGTGTAGACCAGGAAGGATAAGTGGGGGGTCCCCAAGAAGGTATAGTTGTGGTTTGGTTGGGGTTGTAATATGCATGGGATGACCCTTGCATGCCATGCTGGTATGGTATAGGCCCAGGAGGCCTCCTTTGGTTAATGTAGCAAAGCTGCTCAGTAACCCCTTCAACTCCTTGATATATAGCTTTGAGTCTGGGTAATGAAGGGCACTTGTCTGTGGAGTGTTTCTCTTCACATATCAAGCAAATTTCAATACAGATCAATGGACATTCATTCCTAGGATGCCTCTTGGTGCATATAGGACAAAATATGGCCAAAAGCTCCCTTTTCTTCCTCTTGCTTCCTTTTGATGTTCATGGTGTCCATTTGCAAGGAAAGGGTTTGCAGCATCTCACTTTTGAAATCTTCCAGCATATTTCCAATTTCACCCTTGATGGATGAGTTGGAAGATGATGTACTGGCCATAGGTTGACCACCCTTACCCTTTTTCCTGGCTACCCTAGAACGGTTTCTAAAGACAGCCTTGATATCCTCATAGGGTAATTGGTAGATATCTCCTCCTTCTAACAAGTGTAAGGTATCCAGAAGGTCTTCTCTTACTCCCCTGAGTAGTACCAGCTTTAGTGACTCAGGGTTAAGTGTGCACCTGGCCCTTTTGTAACTGAGCTGGAATCTTTCTTCGTAGTCTTCTAAGGATTCATCCTAGCCTATGGTCATCCTGAAAATTTCTTCTTTAGTATCCTTTGACCTACAGTAGTCCCGATATTTGTTTTTAAAATCTTGTTGCATCTAAGCCCAGGTTGCAATGCTATCTCCAGGTAAGCCCATGAACCAGCACAATGTTGCATCCTTGAGGGCAGACGGAAATAGTTTTAACTTTTGCTGAGTATAGTCATAGGTTCGGCATATACTAGCAAACTCAAATAGGAATGTGACGGGGTCTTCTATAGTCAAGCCATGGAAATGAGGTAGGGTAGAGGGGCTTATACTCTTCATGTTAGTGTCCTCGTTGGTTTCCCTGATGCAGAAGGCACCCTCAACCCTCTCTCTATTCCCTCTGTCATTTCATTTTTCAGCCATTGGTTCAGTAGGAATGGGTTCCTCTTCTTCTTCTTCCCCTGTAGGTTCTTCAAATATGTCAGGTTGCTCACCTAAAGGTTCCTCCAGTTCACAACCACTGAAGAAGATATAAGGTTGGTTGTTAGATGCAGTGGGGTATTTGGCAAAAATTTCCCTAAATTGTCCCTATTCCTATGAGGCATGAAAGGAAATGTTTTTGGATTGGTTTTGTAGTTCTTTTTAAGCTAGAAGGTACTTTGCATAAATGAAATTGTTGATTGAATGAAAACCACTGACAAAATGAAAAAGCCACTTGTTGAATTGAAATTCTACTTGCAGAATGCAAAGGAAAGCAGATACTGAAAGATGAAAGAAAGGAAGCTACTAGATTACTTTTGCAGAAATAAACTAATGGCAGAAAATTGAAGACAAGAAGTAGAATAAAAGAAAGAAATAATCACATTATACTTAGACACCTCCCCGGAAATGACGCCAAAAAGTGATGAGCGCTAGTATTGCAACAAGGACGCTGTAACTCCTGGGCTACCAGCTTTACTTATCAGCCGGGGGTTCGTACAAACTTGGAGGTGATAGTGCTATATGCAAAGTAAAAGTGAAGGTCTTTCCTGTTGTCACTATTCGTCCGATGAGATAACCCAGGGGTTCCAAGCCAGACTTCTATAGATTCAGAAGAAGTGTGATCCTTTGATGGAAGAGAAAATCTACTCTAAGGGAGCTATTCTACTACAAAAATGAAGAAAACAATATGTAATGCTAAATCACACCATATTCTAATTAACCATTTAAACTGTTATGCTAAGCAGGATTGCTAAATAAAAACTAAACAAATGCTACTATCTAAGCTGCAGAAGTAAAGAGCATCAAACCATACTAATGTGTAAGCAAGAAAACTAAATTAAATCTATTTTCACTTTTTTGGTTTTTTATGCAAAATCAAGTATGCAATTTAATTGTTCTTGTGGATGTGACAGGTGGATGGAAGGTGACTGAGCATGGCTAAAAGGCTTATGGAGTGGTTGGATGGTGTGGAAAGGCCCTAGGAGGCTTTTTGTGACTTCCTAGAGGTTCCCCATCAATACGGCATCAAAACAAGCCATTTTAGGAAAACCTAAAGGATGTACTAGAAACCTACAGGATGATCCCGTAGGAATTACAGGAAACCTGCAGAATACAGTCGAGAGCTAATTGTGGAGTGTTGGAGGTATTTGGAAGCTTGGAAAAGGTGTTCGATGAGTGGGATGGGGTGTTAGAAGGTCTAGGAACACTCAGGAGTCAATATCCAAGATCAGAGATGGCTAGATTCGCTCAATTTTATCTAGGGAATTTTAATGAAAAATGAAAAAAACTAGTGAGGGTGATGGTGGAACAAGAGATGGCTAGGGAAGATGAAGTGGAAAGTGGATGCTGGTGATGAAGTCTGGGTCTCCTCCTAAAGTACCTGCTTTTCTTAAAACATGTGTGTTTTCCAAGAACTATGCAACTGATCCAAAATGGATCGAGAATAGACTTCTAAGTCTAAAGTGTTCCTCATAGACGAAAATGAAAGTCCAAGGATGCTCTTGGAAATAGCCCCATTGTGTAGATCTTTTCATTCTGAATCTACTGCGACTTGAATGGGCTAAAATGGAATTTGGATGAAGAAGTTATCGCAAAAAGAAGTTTTCCTTTGTCCTTTGAAAAGGAGGCAAATTCTTATATAAATGGGACTTAAGGGAAAAATGTGTTTTAACATAAAAACCCTTAGAACCCATCGCATCGCATTATTTTATTGCATCGCAATAAACAAAGGCTGAAGGACTTAAAATGGGTGTGAAGGCTTTAGCGGACCCGATGGATTTATAAACCAAACAAGTGAACCCTTTTCAATTCTGAAAGGAAGGCTGTAAGTGGTATTTCAGGCGGGCCTCAGGTGGTAAGTGGTATAGGACGGGCTCCACCTGAATCCATACATTGGCTAACGCGTGGCATGGCGGAGGAGAGAGGAAACCACTTTTTCGGGTAGTTAATCCTCGTGCAACTTACGCGCCCGAAACGGATTGTCAACCGTTGGATTAGCAGTCGTGGATCAACGGTCAGGATTTGATCGATGGATCGGCAATCAGCATGACCGAAGGGAAGACCCCCGAGGCCGTTGCGATAGCGATATATGATATGCCAATGTTCTGATAGGCTGATGTGATAGCGTCGATAGAGTGATCGGCGATATCGAGGATTGGTGATCAGCGAACCCCCGATACCAAGGCCAATGCACATTGTGATTGTGACTTGTGATATGCCAATAAAAAGACGGACCTGATACAAATTATGGATGCGATTTCATAATATTTGAAATCTGGAATGTCAAGTTTTCTTTGTATTTCCCGTGTAAATAGGTTTCTGACCATGCGACAATGTGATGTGATATGGCAACCAAAGGTGGACCCAATGGGGATTATAAGTGCGATTTCTTAACTTTTGAAGTCCGGATTTATGGGATTTCTTTGTATTTCCCGTTTATTGAGGTTTTGAGACCTCCCGCCTAGGCAATAGTGATAAGAAACAATTGGATGGACCCGATAGGTTTATAGGGCCGATTCCATAATATTTGAAGTCCAGGCTAAAGGCCCATGATTTTTTTTGCGTGCATTTCCTATGTACTTCCATTATTTGGCTGACACAGCCAAAAGAAGGCAAAATGACTGGGTTTCCCTGCCCACTTGTTCTTGTCCATTTGTAAACAGATTCTTGTGAGGAAACAGTCGGGTTCTTCAATGATGGAGGATTGTAACCAATGCATGATAAAAACACAGAGAGCACAAGTGCAGAAGGGAGCTGAAGGTTGCCGAGGGAGCTGCTTGTCTAAAAGAGGTCACTGGAAGGTTGCTGAAGAATCGCTTGGAAGTCAAGCGAATTACAGAGGCACGCAGAGGCCGAGAAAGAGCTCAACGAAGCTAAAGCCGAGAGCCAAGAGCCAGATCCAAGAGCCAGAGCTAAGAGCCAAAGCCACGAGCCAGAGCGAGATCCAGAGCCAGAGCCAAGAACCAAAGCCACAAGCCAAAGCTGAGAGCCAAAGCCAAAGCCAAGAGCCAGAGCTAGAGCCACGAGCCACGACCCAGAGCCAAGAGCCAGAGCCAAAGCCAAAGCCAGAGCCGAGAGCCAGAGCCAGAGCCAGAAAGTCGAGAGCTTCAGAGCCAGGGATGAGATGGTGTTTTAAGCCCATTGTGTTCTATGTAAACCAGTGGGGTTGAGCATGGAGCTTGTAAAATAACTATTGCCATAATCCCGGAGAGTCTAGTTGAGTTAACTAGAGCTCAAGGAGACATAGCCCAAGAGTTTTGGGTGGACTCCAAATTAAATAGGAAGGGACCGAGAAATGCTATTTTTAGAAGATTCTATTTTTAGCAATTTCACCTCTCACCCAAGGTGGCGAAAATGCTCACTTGGCCAAACTGCTATTTTTATAAGTGCTATTTTTAGAACTTCTATTTTTAGCACATTCTAAATTTAGAATTTCTTGTTGCACATTTTTCAACACACCCTCTCAACAAGAGAGGCTTCCTCTCGAACCTGATCATGTAACTCTGGAATGTTCTGCATGCAAAACATCCACCAGGTCCGCTTGCTCCAACAACTCTTGGAACAAAAACACTCCCAACTGACCACTCTGTTGGGCTAGAACATACTCTGATGTTGAAGCTCTACCTGCTGCTCAAAAGTGCTCCCTCTCTGACATCTGCTACTGCAACATCTCCATGCATCTCGCACCATTCCACACCTCTCTGTGCCACCTAGCACTGTGCAACACACTTGTACCTCTCACATTGCTACAGCCTGCATGCTATGTGCTGTCTCGGGATTCCCTGCACTGTAGCTCTCTCTGTCGCTCCATCCGCATCTGTCTCTACCCAATTAGTCAATTCCTACTACTCCACATCAGGGCTCCTATAGCAAATTCGAATCAAAGAGGTTGGGTACCTCAATGATCATGCCCCTCCTCCTTGGGACAATCACTTCACATCACCCCACCTCCTACCTGGAGGTATGGCTGCATGTGATCCCTCTTCCCATCTGGCTTGAAGTATCCCCCTACTGGAGCTCTCTGCAAGGGTATATGTCTCTACTCAATCTCCACTTAGCTTCCCCTGTTGTGGTTGCTCCACAACCTCCTGAAGATGCTGCACCAATCGTGGCTCCTCCTCATTCGTCTGAGACTTCTTCTGGCACTGCATGTTGAGAGGTAATGTACTCTCCCTCTCAACCACCAAGTATCTAACCTTTGCCTTGATCCTCAAGGCCTTGCATGCATCTCGTACCTCAAGTGCATACAGGTTCTTGGCTAGCAAACCAATCTATTTCCACTTTTCCGCCATCACGAAATTTTCTTGGAAAAAGAACTGATTTTAAATCAACGATATCTCCCTCATCCGAACTCCGATTCAGCCGATTTTTTTTTTTTATTTTGGGTATTTTTCCGCAAAGAATCCAAATATGCTATTTATTTTTGAAAATTTTGTACAAAAATTTTCAGATCTGCTCTGCAAACTCTCGGCCCAAAACTCAAAACTTTGAAATCTCCTCTCAGTATATTGTTCTTCCTTGATCACCTGTGCTCCAATACCATGTAGAATTTTGTAGAATTTTTTCTACAAATCAGCTAGCTTTGATACCATGTAGAACTTTTTTCTACAAATCAGCTAGCTCTGATACCATGTATAAATTTCCCACCTGTAGATCACCTGGTAATGCAATGTACTAAAGCAAAACACTTGATCTACTTTTACAAACAATTTAGCGGAAGCTTAATCAACCATGAGCAAAATCAATAGGAACACATATAACTAATAAGAAGGAATCAATCACACATAACACAGAAGAATTTACCCGGGAAAGCACCTACCTAAAACCCCATCTCTATATTATCATACAAGTGGAAATATGGTCTGGATTACACAAAGCCTTAGCTCAAAAGCTATCCAGCTCTTAGTACAATCCCTCTACCACTCATAGACAGTCAAAGGCTTCTCACAAACCTTCTCCTCTGCCCTCTAAGCCTCCTATTTCCTCGTGCAGTTTCCTTGGGTTCCAGTGCTACCACCTGTGTGAATTGGCCTCTTCACACACTCACTAACCTCTGATCTAACTGCACAAACTAAGGAGATAAATCCTCATCATGGATGAGCTTCCTTTTATAGGAAAAATATTCATCCAACTGATAGTACAATGTCCCTTTTGTGATCTCAACTGGGTCTCTGTCTGAACTGACATGCATCATTTATCCATGAGAGAATACTCAGTTATCTAAAAATAACAGTTGTCACATGCATGCAAGCATCAACAAACTGTATCTCATTAATTTAACAACTTGTTAAATTAATCTAACTGAACTTGAATAAGTTAAACTAAGTCAACTAATCCTCTCAATATGGAAATCATCCTTAATTCCTCATTCAGTGGAGCAAATCAAGGACACATTCCCCAATCAGTGGAGAAATTATTGCATGTTCTCACAAAGACTTCAAGTTTGATTTTCCTTAACTAATTAACTCATGGAGAATTAATTAATTAATATTCAAACTATTGGTAAGACCAAATTCGTCGTTACTTCCTATAGTTAGACCAGGGACTACTAAAAATAGGAAGGGACCAAGAAATGCTATTTTTAGAAGATTCTATTTTTAGTAGTTTCACCTCTCACCCAAGGTGGCGAAAATGCTCACTTGGACAAACTACTATTTTTAGAAGTGCTATTTTTAGAACTTCTATTTTTAGCACATTCTAAATTTAGCATTTCTTGTTGCACATTTTTCAACATCAGTACTTGGTTCATTTCATCGTGTCTTCAATCACTCTCTTTCTTTAATAGATCCCACTCACATTCTCATTTCCTTCAGCACGAAATGCTTAAGAGGAAGATAATAAAACACGTCTTGATTAGATTATACCCGTAGATTTCCTTTCCATCCGATCCACAACAAACCTAACCAATCACCGTCCAATTCATTTCAATGCTTGACTTTATGTGCTCCAGATCTCCACCGTTGATTTGTATAGCTTGATCCAACGGCTATCGTGAATTCTTCCACCTACTTTATGCGCTCCAAATCTCCACCGTCGATCTATCGCACCCTCCATCCGAAGGCTATCGTGTCACCCGATTGCCAACTAGCATGGCCGATCTCCACCGTTGATCAAACCCGCATGATCTGATGGCTATCGCGCAATCTCGCGCGAATTCTTGCACGACCGATATCCGCCCGAGAGCACGCAAGAAAATTGGTTTTCTCGTGCTACGTGTCACCCAATTAGGCTAATCGCGTAAAATTTTGGAATTTCGCTTATAGCCTTAAGGGCACGCAAGAGACTTCTTACCGCCTACAGAAACTCACTCCATCATTCTGCACGTTTTTCCCGCAATAAGATTTTCGTTGCTCATCCTCCATTAATCCTATCCATCCATCTATTCACTTAAATCTCTGCGATAAGATCTCCGCCATTCATCTCCTGTTTAACCCTATTCGTCCATCTATTCACTTAACCTGTGCGTTGAGATCTCTGCCACTCATCTTCTATTAGTCCTATTCGTTCATCTATTCACTAAATCGCCTGCGATAAGATCTCCATCGCTCATCTTTCGTTAACCCTATTCGTTCATCTATTCACTAAATCGCCTGTGATAAGATTCCATCACTCATATTTCGTTAACCCTATTCATTCATCTATTCACTAAATCGCCCACGATAAGATTTCTGACATTCATCTTCCGTTAGTCTTGTTCGTCCATCTATTCACTTAGCCTCCCGCGATAAGATCTCTGCTATTCATCTCCCATTGATATTGTTCCTGATCGATCCAACAGTTCCTATGCACTTCTACTTCGTTACGTACTCCTTTCATTGATTTCGATCTTCGCTTGCTCTTCTGCTTGACTCCTTGCATGCTTGATTTTACTAAAACACCAAAAATGCAAAAACAAACATAGTTTAGTTTCCTTGCTTACACATTAGTTTGCTTTGATGCTCTTTACTTATGTAACTTAGATAGTAGCATTAGGTTAGTGTTGATTTAGCTATTCTTCTTTGTTTAGTTGTTTAAATGGTTAATTAGGATATGGTGTGATTTATCATTACATGTTGTTTCTTCAGTAATGCAATAGAGTAGCTCTCTTAGAATAGATTTTTTCTTCTTCCATCAAAGAATCAAGCTTCTTCTGACTCTATAGAAGTCTATCTTGGAACCCCCAGGGTCTCTCGCCAGATGAAAAAGTCACAACAGGTAGGACCTTCACTTCTACTTGTGCATATAACACTATCACCTCCAAGTTTGTACAAACCTCAGGTTTTTAAGTAAAGCTGGTAGCCTAGGAGTTGCAGCATCCTTGCTGCAATACTGGCGCTCATCACTTGCAGATGTCCCAAAGTGGGAAAACTGGGTACTCTGTCAAGCTAACAAATTCATGATCGAGTCGGTCAAAGAAACGATCAAAGACTACAAATTGGAAGCAAAATCTGAGAATTCCTTCCTAAAGAGAAAAATGGAAGAGCAGCGGAAAGAAATGACTGCGCTAGAAGAAAAGTTCAGTCATTTGGAGGAAACGATCAATTATCTGAAGACTTTACTTATTAATCAGGAAGGAGAAAATTCTAACGCTCAAAGCAACTAGTATTGGACTCTGCCCCATCAAGATCCCTCAGTCAACAAACATTAATTGTAATCGCGTCATTCTTCTCTTTTCTGCAAAGTCTTACTACTACTAGTCTTTTATGTTACATAGGTGTAAATTGTTGTTGAATCAGTATGGAAGTATTTTTAAGGATAGCGCAATTAGTAGCCTCATTAACAAAAGGGGAAGAGCTTGGAAGATAGGGATTGTTTGCCCTCAGTTTCTCTTTCAGGATTCCTTCTCCCATTTTGTCTTGATGTAATGGGAGCATGTCTCCCTCTTTTTTCTTTTTGGAATGGTAATCCAATAACCAACTTTGTTTAAAAAAATAGTGAAAAAAAGTATAGAAAAATGCCAAAATAACTTATTTACGACTAATTTCAGGACTAATAAAAAACCCAAACTTCGACAAGATATATATCATAAAATATATTGGGTAAAAATACAAAAATAAATTTTCATGCAATTCATTATGTCATCTTAGGATTTTGAAAATTTTAGAGTTTGAAGCCTCACCAAAAAGAGTTATAGAGAAAATTCCAAGACGAATCTTCTAAAAGTGATTTCAATATTAGTCACAAACCCTATCTTCCATAGACTATATCTGTGAAAGTGTATTGAATAGGAACTTGGAATTTTGATCACATATACTATGATATTCCTCCTTAGTTTCCAAAAAATTTCACTATTTGCAACTTCTCCAAAAAGGTAGTTACAGTGAAAATCATAGGAAGGCTTGTTTAAATGAATTTTAGGATTAGTTATAAACTCTATCTTCCATAGGTTATATCTCCAAATGTACAAAATAATATAACCTAATTTTTTTATCATCTATACCTTTGTATTTTACCTCAATCTCCTAAAAAATACATTATCCAAAACTTCCATAAAAAACGTATTTAGCAAAATTTCCAATATGTCTTAATTGAAGGATTAAAACCCTAGGATCGTAGGTTTTAAATGCAAATGTTACGAACAAACACCTTGAAAATGATAGAAAGGTCAATGAATAATAATCTGTTTCAAAGGGAAACCTCCTTTCACAATGAATCAATGCACCAAACAAGATGAGATAATCCTAAGACTAGGTCTCATTGGTGTATATATATATATATATGAGAGATGAAGGTTACAATTATAATGAAAGGGTAGAATGAAAGTTTCTTGTTGAACTACTAATATAACGCTAGAGATGCAAAAACTCAATTTACCTAAAAAATACTCTATTTATGGCTACCAAGGTTAAGATTGTTACCACAAGTGTTAGCTCCCTATGCTTCAACATTGTAAATAAACTTAAACAATTAGGTGACCATATGCCTCCCTAGGCCTTATGATAACTTAAGCTTCACATGCTAGTACATAGTAGTAAAAGTTTCAAGAGAAGGCCATTAATGTAATGAGATAGTGAGTAATTACAACGAATGTACTTGAAATTTACATTATCTTCTTAAACATGCTCTCTTTTGCTAACCTTAGAAAAGCTTCATAGATTTTTCTGTAGAATTCCATATGCATAGATAAATGATAAATAAAATTTCATTTAAATTATCTTATCATCATCATAAACTTTATGCTTCATGTGATAATACCATAATTATTACCACTTCTTTTAATATCTCAAGCTTCACACTTGATATATATTTGGTTAGAGAATCATAATCTCGCAACATCACTTAAAATAGGCTATTTTCAATTAATCCCTACTAGAAATCATACATAGATATGTGTGCATATTTATAACATATTCTCTTAACAAAAATTAAAATTAAGAAATCAAGTAACCACACTTACACATCTAAAATTTTACCATTGGATAAACCCTTTTAGGGAATAAAACTCCAATAAACATTATTATGTGAAAAGAGCAAAGACTACATTTTTATGGCATCTTGAAATTACATAAAATATCTATAAAACCATTTCTCTAATTTCCAATTCATTTTCTAATACTCCCTTTTCTTTCTCAATCTCTGCACTCCTATTGCATTTTATAACTCTCTTTTCTCTCAATCTTTACACTCCCTACCACTCCTACTGCATTTTATAACTCTCTTTTCTCTCAAATCTTTACACTCCCTACCACTCCTACTCCTTACCACTCCTACCCCTACCACTCCTGCAATCAATTTGATTCATTTAATTCATGATTATAAAGAAAACTATAAAACCATAATAAATCTATTTAGTGAACCCTTACTTGGTTCTCATTTTATCTTACAAACTCCTTAAGAATTCATTGCAAATGAATCGGTTTTCCCAATTACTTCCTTAATATCCTCTACTTAGGGGTGTACCCATCTCTCACATGAATCATTAACCAAAAATATCTTATGATGTTCTTGTGGTTCATGTCTCTTTGAAATATCATATTTTTATAATCAATTTGTTGATAAGCTCAAAATATTGAGATTTCATAACACCATAAATTAATCCTAATGCTTTGGATTATTATTAAGTATTGATTTTAGTACATCTAGAGTTTCAAGTAAAACTTTCATCGTGATTATGGAAGAAGAAAATATGTAAGCACGATAATGATCTCAAAATGACACAAAACGTGAAAATAAATAGAATTTAATAAAGTTAATAATGTCAGGGAATGAGATAAATGTACGGATTAAAAGGGGAGTGAGTTAATAGCTGAAAAAAGTCAACCATTCCATGAGGTTGTTTTTTTTGGGTCAATGAAATGAAGTAAACATTTCATGAGGTTGATTTTTTGGATCAATGAAATGAAGTAAAGTTTCCACTGATGCATTAAGTTTTTTGAAATTTTCATGTTCCGGGTAAAATAGGTTAAAGGGTAAAATTAAATAGTTAAAATTTTAATTAAAAAACAAAAAAATAACAAAATTTTTATCAAATTTGAAAAAGCATTTAGATAAAAATATAAAAAAAATGTACTATCAAAATCAAGAAAAATAGAATTTAAGATAATGCTATCTTCAAAGGTAAATATTTTTGTAAAAAAAATAAGAAAATATTTTTTTAGCTGTATTTTTTTACGTATATTCTTATATATTTATACAAATTTAAAGTATGGCACTCATTGAAAAAGAAAAAAGAAAAAACCTATTTTTTTAATGGTATTTTTGAGTTATCTTTCAGGTTTAATTCAAATTTAATGTGTGGCATATCTAGAATTGAGAAAAAATAAAAATACATGAAAAAACTCCTCAATATGGGTTTACTTAAAAGTATGTAAGGTACTCATTGGATGTGCAATTTAATTCTACATCTAATGAGTGCCCACAGTTGAAATTTAAATAAACATATAAGGAGATAAGTCGAATAAAATATATATATATATATATATATATATATATATATATTTTTTTCTATAAAATTCATAACTTTTATTTTATTATGTAAAATATTATTTTATTATTTTCCTTGGGAAGCCTATTTTAAACTTCACAATATTCATAATTGGGTAAACATATAAAGAAGTTAGTCAAAAATAAAAAATAATTTTTTTTTTATAAAATTCATAATTTTAATATAATATTATTTTATTATTTTCCTTATTAAACTTATTTTAAACCTCAAAATATTCCTAAAATTAATAGAATTTATCCACGTTTAATTTACTATCTTAAAAGAAATTAGACCTCAAAATATTCATAAAGTTAATAGAATTTTATGTTAAGAAAAGTTTTAGACTCAGAATATTCATGAAATTAATAGAATTTGTCTACGTATAATTAACTATCTTACAAAAAAAAATAGAAAAACAAATAAATGAAATCTCATTTAAAATTTGATTTTTTCCCAAAAAAACATGTATAAAGGAAAAAATATATAAGACTTATTGAATAAAGAAAAAATAAAAAAGGGTTAGGAGATTCCTCAGAAACCATCAAAGAATGGATAGGTTTAGAATGTGCATTGAGATGTAATAAGGATTTAAGATTGGTTTATTTTTTATTTATTTAGTGTGTCTAAATTATTATTTATTATTTAAAAAGTCAGTTAAGGTTGGATGAGATTTTTTAAGGATGGATGAGTTTAGAGCAAGTTAAGGTGTAAGTATGGAAAATTTTAGATGTTGGTATTTGCAGGTGGGTTAATTTTCCATGCTTTTTCCATAAAAAAGATTCTCCAATTTCCATTTTTTATAGATATAATTCACCTAAATTTTACAATATAAAAGTATTTTACCTTAAAAATAGCCAACATTATATAGACACTATATAAAATCATTACAAATTTAAATAATTCTACAAATATATCAATAAATTTTTTATAATTTGCATATTAAGGATAGTAAAATTCACCAATATTTTTAAACTTCAAGATGATTTTCCATCCTTCAAATTTCCAAAGCTAATATTCCTTTATTTTTAAATTATTTAGTTTATTAATCTATTAAAGTGCTTTTTAAGTTTTTAAAGTGCTTTTTAAGTTTTTAATAAAATTCATAATGAAATACATAAAACAATGTTAGGTTTTCTTATCCGCTTTTTCATTTATTTTTTTAAAAATTTTGTTTTTATTTAAGTAAATAGGATTAAAAAAAAAGCAAGTTGACCAGTGTTTTTAATAAAGTTCATAATCAAATACATAAAACAATGTTAGGTTTTTTATGAGCTTTTTCATTTATTGAGTTTTTTAAAACTTTTGTTTTTATTTAAATAAATAAGATTAAAAGAAAGCAAGTTGATAAGTGTCATTTTTATAGAAATTTTATTAACAGATTTCTTACTAATAAATATCCTGTGTCATATGCTCATCAAGGGATATTATACAAATTTTTTGACATATGTGAAAAAGGATTATCAACAACAATATTGTTAACAATTGAATTTATTAGTAAATAGTCCATTAAAAAATATCTCTTTCACAATCTTTTTCATCAACTACTTTTTTTTTTTTTAAAGTACTCATTTAAACTTGTTTAAAAACTGTTCATCAATCGTGAGGTGAACCAAATTTTAAGCAAAGGTTCCTTTCTATGGGCCATGGTCCACAACTTCAGAAGAAACCAGTTCTGCTGTCATGTTTTATGAATGTTCAGCAATATTGGGAAAATCTCTTACCCATATCTTATCTATTTGGAGATATTAATATATCTCCAAATCATAGAGAAAGATTCCAATTTCACTATCATGTGTTTGTCCATATTTAAAAAGATGGAAGAAAATATCATGTACTCATTTGTTTATGTTTGGCCTCTTCAATATAATTTGAAGGCCTTCCAAAGAGAGCCCTACATTGTACGGTGCACGTGAATAAAAGGGATAAGACAAAGGAGTGCAAAAATAAGAATAAGTCAGAGAAAAGTATGTAAAGGAGGATATGCCCAGAAAATATCAGAATTCAGTGTTTTGCTTTCAGAAGCAAAGTGATTGCTTTCAGTGGGGAGATTATCTTTCATGCCTTTACATGATAAAAGAGAGAGAAAAGCAATCATAGTAGTCAACTTTCCAAAGAGTCTATATCAAAATAAAAGTATCTAAATGCACTTCCAATGTCTTATCATATGTGCACCCACTTGTTCTTGGAATTTCAGAACTTGTCACACTCTTTATCTGACAACTTTTCTTTTTTAATTCAATTTAAAACATGTGATGTTTAGTATATTGATCATTCCACCTAAAACACTAAATCTAATTGATGCCCACTAATACCAACTACAAATGAATCTAATTGATGCCCACTAATGCCAACTACAAATGAATCTAATTGATGTCAATTTAACATTGAAAACTTATTGTATTATTTTAATAAGAACTATTATAACAAGTTGAATTTTTAACTACTGGCTTAAACCAAAATCCACTTATAAATTGAGAAAATCATGTTGAATTGGTATAATTTTAATAGTTCAATGTGTTTCTCAAAATGTTGAATGCATAAACCATTTAAATATTAATTAATATCGAAATTGTTTTTTGGTTTTTTTTAGTTTTTGGTACTGGAATTAAGTGGAAAAAAATTGTGGTAAAATTTTAATTGTGTTATTCAAATTAATTTTTTGACTCTATATATGGATTCAACACCCTGAAAAACCCTTAGGGTATTTCTATTCCACAGGGGTTACCCATCAGATTTGTGATTTCTATAAATATTTGCGAGATGTTAGAGAAATTAGACCTGAAAAATCTACCAGAAATGATTCCAAAAAACAACACTAAAAACAACTCAATTAATATAATTTAAATAATTAAATATCACCATTTATAAAATAAAAATATAAGACTTATTAAACCTTTTAACAATAGCTCAATAATCTACCTACTCAATATAAGATATTATAATTAAAAATATTAATATGACCAACTAATTATATAATAAAATGATTGTCTATTTAATTATTTATATAATAAAAAATAGTTATTATAAATTTTAGAATTATATTAATGATTAAAATAAATTTTATTAATAATTTGTTATATATGGAACATGATTAACCCTTTGGAACATTTAGCTCACACTTATACTTTATTGTTTTTCACATACCATTTTTATTTAATATTTTATTAAATGGATGATGTGAATGCATTTATTAAACAATCTATATTAAACCAGTGTTACATAGTAGCTAGTACCTTCTTTTTAGTTTTGAACTGCTAATTAACTAAATCCCTCATATAAAATAGAAATGAAAGTGAAAATGTTGTGCTAAAATGGTGATTTTTGGTGAGCATCTTACCTCATTGGTTGTAATAAAGCTTTATAACTTTATTTCTTTGGCAATCTTTCAATCAAATTGATATGAAGAAACTTAGTTTCAAGTGAATGAGATATCAATTCTAAAAAACTTGTTCTGCACACTCTTAATTTAATAAATAAATTATAACTGGCACAGTTATATAAATTAAATCATTAATAACTATGGATAGATATCAAAACACTTAGTTTCTAATCAAAATACTTAGTTCCTAAAACATTTCATATTGTCAAAATTAAAAAATTAAAAATCATTAAAACCATTTAAATATTAAAATAAATAAAATATATCATTACAATTTTTTAAATATTTTCCAAATATTATAGGTTTGTGTATGATTTGTGATTTAGCATTACTCTCATTCCCCTTATGTATATGGTCTTCAAGATTTCTTGATCTAAGTCACTATGTTTTGATCTCTGCAAATAGTAATGGAATCACTCCACATAATCCTCCAAGATTTCTTCCTCCTTTTGTGTCATCCTAAATATTTCTTCCCTCAAATCCCTAGTTCTACAATAATCCTGATACTTAGATAGGAATGTCTCTTTCATGTCGCGACGTCCAAATGGTAGCAAAGCCTAATCCCATGAACCATCTCAGTGTTGCTCCTTTATAGTAGCAAGGAATAATTTCAATTTCTGAGCATCAGAAATATAATCATAGCTCCTACACAAGACATCAAATTCAAACAAGAAGGTGGCAGGGTCTTCTACAGTCATTCCTTGAAAAGATGGGAGAGATGACAAAGGAATGTTTTTCATGGGAGCCTCACCTCTGAGATCACCTATTGGAAAATCAAAGGTGGCAATGGTGGCATGTATTTTAGTGTTGTCATTATTGTTGTCCCCCATTATTTATCCTCTTGATCCTTGCTGTGATGGGTCTTCTTCAAAACGTTTTGGTGACTGTCGTGTGGGTGAAGATTTGTTAATTGATAGCTCAGGCTTCTTCGGGGCTGGTTGTTTCACTGCGCTACCCAAATCAGGATATTCATAAGTCAATGAATGCTTTCCCATCTCAAGCTCCTAGTGTCCCCCATCGGTTTCCCTTTAACCCTCATCCCTAAGGTCCTGATCACTAGCCTTACACTGCTACTCCTGATTTGGAAACTTAGTTTTGGGAGTGGTTACACTAGTTTTAGGATGATATGGTCCGAAGACAGAGGAATCGGATGCTTATGTTCTTAGTATGGGAGTAATAGATTTTTGTGGCCTTGTTTTCCTTGCGTCCCTCTGAGAAATTGATTGTTCTTTTTCTGATTTTGATATTATCTCATGAATAAATGTTTTCCTCCCCAAATTTGTGTTCTTATTATTTCTTTTATGACCCATTTTTCCTGTAATTTATTAGAGTGGTTGTACTTTGGGATTTCTATTATTCCTACACTTTACACATGGACCCTATGCGTATTTATTCATGCCCTAAGTGTCTCATCTTATATAGTGGTGAGCCCGCTTAAGTCTATTAGAGCAATGTGCAGGTTCTTACGTCTCATCTTACCGCCCAGCGCCTGTAAAGCTAAGAACACATCTAAAGAATCAAGGAATTCACATAGCCTAAGTGTCCTAGTGACCACAGTGGTGAACCCACCCAGGTATATTAGAGTGATGTACAGGTTCTTACCTCTCATCTTACCACCCAGCACCCACACACAAGAAACACTCTGTTAACAAAACACACTTGGTTGATTGCATCGTCAACTTCCTTCCCCGACAACGGTGCCAAAATGTTGAGTCAATTTAATCACTGTTAATTTGACTAAATCGCAACCATTAATTGTCAACCCAGGGTAGGTCTGTTTGTTTCAAAGGAGTATGCATTGTTTGTGCCGATACACTTCAGCCAAGAGTAAAAATAAAAGACAGAAATGAATGTTGCTGAATTTAATTGCAGAAAGTAACACTCATGCAGAAATCAAAAATTGTTCTACAGAAATGAAACCACACTTCATGTTACCAAGGAAAAGGTGTGCCACACACCATACCACTAACTAAGTCGGCTGACTGAATATCATGCTCAAATCAATCTGTGTGACAGCATATCAAAAATCTGGAAACATAAATAAACCCATTCTGCAAATTACACGGCGACAAAAATAACTTCACACTTACTGAAAGGAACAATGATTAATCTACCACTATGCTATTTTTGTTGTTGTAATCCATGCTAAAGAGGAGGACCCTTCCTCCCTAGCAAGGCGCATGGATGAAAGGCAAATTAGTTAAAGTCCCAACACCACGTCTGTAAAAGCATCAGAAATTTTATTCTTTGTATTAAAATGGTTATGAATTACAGAACAAAAATGATGATATTGTCCTTGTTTACATGGAACTAAGTCCCCTTTATAAGATTTACATGCCCAAAATAAGAAATAGATCAGTCATGAGAATTTCATGATTCTCATGTTGATCAATATCGAGAGAGAATAGAAATCATTACAACAGGTTCTAAATACAAGGCCTATTGTTGTTACATCATTTCTCAAAATCACAACTGCCTTGATTCCTTAGCCACCCATAGATAATACAATCTTTACGACAGTTATCCTGTGGGATATTATTGAGACCTATGGTCCTAGACAGTTGTGATGTAGTCAACATCCCGCGGTGTAACAACAATTCGAGGTGTAATAACAATGCTTGAGGTGTAACAGCAATTCAGGGTGTAACAGCAATGGTCTAAAACGGAAAGTACTTAAAACCCCTTTGTGAATTATCACATTGTTGTTCATCCTTTGACTTTGGACTTTGGAGCATCACCTAAATGAAACAGAGCCAGAGAAATTTTTCCATATTTGCCTCGGTTAGCCATCAAAAAGATATCACCTCATTCATATTTAACAAAAATGGAAAAATAATATGTCATAACAAAAATGGATTCTTATAACTGGGAAAAAGGTAATTATGATATAAATTCCACGTGTTCAAAGGTGAAATGATCAAGGATGGGGGGAAAAGGTGTCTAAAATATGCACAAAACCTGCACCCAACAATGAGGACCATTAGATGAGTCGAAGGATGGTGGGTCGTTGGATCGCTACCCCATAATTGTGAACAAAAATAGGATAGCAAAGCCCCCACCCCACCCACCCCCCTCTTTGACATCAACAAGAGGGGGGTATCTCTTTTGTTTTCCACTATTGATCGTGTCATTTTTTTTGGGCCATCGGATGGAAGAGGACTGCAACTAGGGTGAGTCTAGAGTGGAAGTGTGTGAAATTCAGGGTAAAGGATTAAGTGGTATCGAGGCATACCACATGGACATGTGTCGCTAGACCTATAATATCCCACCACCATGTGGCAATGTAGCAACATGCCACGTGGCAGGAAAAAGTGAGGTGGTACAATTGAATTAATAACACTTTAAAATACCATAACTTGCAGTCATGGATTCTGATTGGAACAAAATGTATATCCCTGGAAAGGTATCTTTAAAATGAATACAACGATGATATCTAAATTAAGTCTTGAAAACTTGGAAGAAAGACAAAAGAATTTATCCCATTCCCTAACCATACATTGGGAATTGGGTTAACACAGTAAATACACACCTAAGGGTAAGGGGGTAAGTTTACAACAACTAATTTGGAATATGTATTTCAGAATTTTAATTTAATTTTCAATAATTATTAGGTGGATGGTAGGGATTTATCCTCTATAAAATATTCTTAATAGTATACACAAAAGTTGAGATTTATCTGCAAAGTTTTTTGATGTTATTATGGATTTATGGATATCAACTTTTAACATCCATTTAATTTATATGGTTGTGCTTGTGTATACCTCACACATCATAGTTTTTTTTGTGTCAAGTTGTTGTGCAAACCTTAAATCATGAATCTGAATGAATACAAATAGATGGCACCAGTGCACTAGTATTACAATCTATATGGAAATCATATATAGAAAAATTAACAGGGCCATTTACTTACATTCTATATATGAATCATATGGAGGGAATTCAATTGGACCATTGAGAATTTAATAGCACCATTTACTCTTTCATCTCATGAATGTCATCCTTCAAATACAATGAATTTTTTTATAGTAATTTTTTTTTTTTTTTTTTAACAGGTAATTGAAGTGACCGAATCGTTCAAAAAATTGCAATGAGTCTTTTAAAGGAAATCAAAATATAGTATTATTTTATGAATATAATTGCAATCTCTAATAAAAAACCAAAAATAACTCTTTAAAACCTCCAATAATACAATTTCCATAACATATAAGGTAACAATTACACATATTTTATTTGTTGATGTTCTTGTATTTGGACAGGTATCATAAATCAACAGAAAGAACTTCATTTAATCATTTCAAAATTTGGGGATGCATATGATCTTCTTATGAATTTCTCAAAATCTCTTATCATCCACACATCTATACTATAAGAGGTCGTCTATGAGATCGCACATATCTTCAATGTTGGGATCTCACCTTTGGATGAAGGATTCTCATACCTTGGCTACAAGTTAAAACCAAATTGTTATCGTGTTATGGACTGGCATTGGACCATCAACAAATTAGAGCATCGGTTATCTCTATGGGCATAGAGATGGCTTTAGATGGGGGGTAGAATGATCCTCATTCAATTGGTTATGCAAAGTATTGTTGTCTATTGGATGCAATTATTTATGTTACCAAAGAATTTTATTCAACAAATCAATGCCATCATCTCTAACTTTCTATGGTTTGGGGTGGGCGGAGGGAAAAAAATCCATTTGGCTCGCTTGGGTGACATTTCAAAATCTAAGGACAATGGTGGATGGGGTTTAAAAGATATGAAACTCATTCGTTGGGCCCTACTGTCTAAGAGTTCATGGAGGGCCATTTGTGGTTCTAGGATATGGAAATCTATCATAAAGGATAAATACATGGAAAATGGGTCCCCGTGGATTGGTTCAAGGTTAGTATGGTATCCAAAAAATATGGATCATACATTTGGCATAGTTTTATGCACATTAAAAAATGGATTATGGTTAATCTGTAATGGGAAATTTGTTTTGGGGCATCTATTTTGGTTGGGATTGACCCAATCTTGAGATTTCACGACACACACCATCTTCTAGCATCGATCCTTCATCATCTACAGCAGAAGGGTATTTTCTTTATTATCCAAATTCATATACATAGTGATATTTCCCACTCATTACCCAAACTGAAGGGTGCATTGGAGCTAGGATTTACTGGAGCGGATATCGTTACATGGGAGTGGATTAATATATTATGGGGCTTCAGTGATTTGGGATATCTATCAGTCATGATCGTGACAAACTTAGATGGAGGGGGGCTCTTAGACAGGGTGAGATTTTCATATCGGAGACATACCAGATGATTTCTCTTTTCCCAGTGGAAATCGTGCATAAGTGTATTTTATAGATTGTGTGGACCTCGCGCATGCCCTTAAAAAATAAAATTTTCAGCTAGCTAGTATGGAGGAATAAAATCCTCACTTGGGAGAATCTGTGTAAATTTGGTTTGTTTGGCCTGGGTAAATTCTATTTGTGCAAAGGAGAGTATGAAGACACATTTTGTTTATCTATAAAGTGTCCCTTTGTTATTTCCACCTGAGAACATGTTTTACACTGTCTAAAAATTCATATGAGGTGGTATTATATGTCCATGGTTGAATGCAATGAGTGTTGGTTGTCTCAAATGGGTGTTGATCAATCTCTTCCTTTTTTTATAATATGGGGCATATCGAAAGGCAAAAATGTTGTCATCTTTGAGGGTGGTAATTATGACATTGACTACGTCTATGCTTCAATTTATGCCTCATATAAAGTATATGATAGCATGGTTCATAATACAAAGCCTCAGAGAAATATCATGATACCACATCGTGCTCAATATCTGGATGTTTTCTTCGATGGGGCTGGATGTTGTGATTGTGGTGCCCACACTGATATATCGTAGACTATGAGGTATAATTTCTACTGGAGTGGAGGTGTGGATTCAAATACAAGGGCCGAGGTGGTCGCACTATGGGGACTGTTATTCTATGTGAGGAGGCTTAATCTTTCTATTAACATCATATATGGTGACGCCAAGGTGATTATTGATTGGATTATAGGTCGAGTTGATTTAGCTTCACCTCTAATTCAAAATTGGATGAGGCAGATATGGGTGCTAAAAGAATATTTTCACATGATCTCATTTGCACATGTATATTGGGAATATAACACTACTACTAATTCCCTTTCAAAACAAGAAATGGCATCTCCTCTTATGTGCATACACTATGATGTTTTTCGTCAAGGCGTGCAGAGGCAGTCTAGCTCCATTCCCTTGGTATGATTGTGCAATGGTTTATTTTGGACTCCTCTCAGGTGATGGATGTGATGCTTTGGATCTTTCCATTGAATAACATGTTTTTTGTGTTGCTGGTTATATTAGTTTCTATTGTTGGGAATTTTCCCATCGTTGCTCACAATACACTTATAGTGCTTCAATAAATGTATGTTTATTGTAATACTTGGATAGATGATGTTGAAAGGCTTATTATAATTTTTTCTTTTTATGATACTCTATGTAAAATGTTAATATATCCAAGATTTGAATAGACATGTCAATTTTGGACTTTCAACTATGTAATGGGTTATTTATTTGTAATAGAAAACCTATCGATTTTTCTTTCCTGGATATATATATATATATTCCAAAAAAAAATTACCATAAAAATTATAGGCATAATGATTAGTACACATGTATATCTATAATGCATGACACTATCTGCAAAAGAACACATATATAACATTATTTTTTTGTCAAATAAAATGAATGAATATTATTTATTATTGAGCATTGGATTTCTAATAATAAGGAACCATTTTGATCCCAATGTTCCTATTGCCATGTCTCCATTTTGATGTAAAGAGGATTTGGGAATTATAGTGGTTCAATTGAATGTTAATGCTAGATTGAAGAGTCATCACTAAGCACCATATGCACCATCATGTTGTAAATTTGTGGACCATCATGCCACTTGCTTACAAGTTTTTGGAATCTAGGAAACATTATTCTCATACAATCAAGGAAGGTAAATGAATTATTTATCATTTAAATGTTTGGTTTTGGTATTTGTGTTGGTTTATATGTTTACATTCATTTTGAAACTGGGATAAATTAGAGGTTGTGTTAATAAATCGTCTATAATAATAAGCTCTGAGGGTTAGCGCAATTGATTTAGGCCTCATTGCTAAATCGAAACGTGTCGACAAATGAATTTTAATATGATTATCGCTGAAAAACTTTTCTCAAAAATTCTAACAAAAACCTTAATACAATATATTAATATTGTTTTTTTAATATATAAAAAAATGATTAATAAAAAAAAAAACTACACTAACTAAAACATATTATGAAAAATTTTCTTACCTTTCAATCGAAAAAGTCAAAATCAATTTTCATTTACATTTGACCAATAATTTTTTATTTAAATTTTCATTTAAATGAAAAATAATTACGTTCTCTAAAACAACTACTATTTTTGTTATTTTCTCCGGTCCTCCAAACTTTTGGGATGAATTATCCTCCTGTCTTAGTTGTCTTCACTATGCTCGTATGATCTGATGGATGATTCAAATGTCTTCCATGATTAGATCCACCCCATGTCTAAACTTTAGCTGACTCCTTCATTTACCCTGACTTAATTAACTTATTAATTTTTGGCTTCCATCGTTGGATCCCAACGCCTTCAGCCATTGGATCCCACCGCCTGAACTATGAGAAAACTCCTTGAGTACTGAACTAGCTCATTAAATTTTACTGTGGGTTGGTCACAGACATCATAATTGATTATGGACAATATTCTTTCACAGTCTTAAGTATAAGTATTTATGGGTTCATTAATTTGTTTATGAATATTATATATGAATGAGATTCTTGCATGTTTATCTTGTTCATTAATTTGTTTATCTAAAATATTTTGGTAGGCAAACAGCTCTACGTAGAGAAACATCCTCAAAAGCCAGAGTTGTGAAGGAGGTGTGCAGTTATTACATATGAAAAATGGTTCTATTAATCCAACAGTTGGATTACATGGAGTTGCTTTCACAAAAACACAAATTGTGAACGCTTCTTCGCTCTCCTATATGTGATGATTTTGAATTGTCAAATAAGTCTACGAGATACCTAATCTTGCAGGTAGGTGTTGTACATTCATAATATTAGTCGCTTAAATGTATTTTTTAGAAAGCATATGATATGGTTTTGCATACATCCATTTAATCTTGAATTAATTCAGTGATAATAAATCACTCGAATTAATCAGTATTAGTAGCACACATCCATTTGCTCGACAATTAATTCAGGGTTAATGAAAAATTCTGGTGCAAACGATTGGAAAATTTGGCGACCTAAAATCCAATAAGGAAAATTTAGGCGGCCTAAAGTCCAATAGGGAAAAAATTAGTCACATATGTATATTTTTTTAAAACATACGCGTTAAAATAAAATACAAAAAAATTTAAACCTTTTGAAAATTAAAATTAAAAATAAATCCCCGAAAAATTATAAAGGCGGCAACTTTAAAAAATGGCAATTTCAAAAGATGGCAACTTAAAAAAATGACAATTTCCAAAAACAAGGAGTGCATGAAAAAAAATGACAATTTCCAAATAAGTGTATTTAAGTGCATTGTACTTTGCAATGTGTGAGCATCCTCACATGCCAAGTGTAGTAATTATTTCAAGGGGATGAATATGCCAAAGATTCCAAATTTCCAAAGTATATAAACAAGTGTCTTACTTTACCTTAAATCTTTTGGGATGAGCTATATTTTTCAAAAAATGAGTGTGTTTCTATGTATTGCACTTTCAACATGAGAGCATGTTTGTTGACTTATTGGGGCCTAACCCAGGTTCAAAAGTGATTTAGCCAAACAAATCCCGGTACTACTGACCCTTTCAGCAACAGTCCACGGAGCGCAGACTAAGGTCTCACCCGAAGTAGTATGGGAGGGTACTAGAACCAGGTTTCCGCACCCTAGAGATGTCTGATGGATTCAAGTGGTCCACGGTTCGACCCTGCGCGCACGTCGCTACGCGCACTTACCAGTACCTCGCAGCCTCAGATGCTGCCTTTGCGCAACCCTACTCGGGGACTGAATAGTGTTATTACCCAATTCCTTACTAGTAATCTAATATTAGTTGATTAACTTAGCTTATCTGTATGCCTTCAATTATACTTAACAATATTCACAATTCATACAAGTGCGCACAGTAAATAAACAATATAATTGCAATTCATATCCAAGAGATAATAACCAAAGAACAAATACACGGAATTCAGATAAATATTCTCTTTATTATTCTCTTCCTTCAGTTACAGACTCTATTCCGCCCTATGCACTTAGCTGCAGGGGTCTGTGCACTCAGCTGCAGACTCTACTAGGCCTCTGCGCACTCAGCTGCAAAGCCTTTTCCTACTTGACGATACAAGACACACTTCACACTTCGACTCTCTGAGACCTTTCATGCCCATCCTCTAATCCCTCCGATTAGATTCCATTAGATGTCTTTACAACTTAGAGCCTCGCTCTATTTATACAATCCTATGGTCCACAGACCATGGGTAGGCCGACATTACATTCAAAACTAGGGTAGACAGCCCTATCGCTCTAACATACATTTCACCCGCACTTCGCGGAGCTTTACAACAATATCAACTCAAAACTTGAGCTTTGAACCCCAAAACATACTGTGGGGGGATTCCATGTCCAACAGGACCCCAACACAAACATCATGACTTGCCTTCGAGTCACTCTATCAGCATGGCAATCTTGGCGTGGAGTCCTTCCAATTGTCCTTGAAGTGTGCTGATGTCGACAGCGCACTGTGTTGCTGCTTTCTGAATCTATTGCATCCGTTGTTCTGAGACCTCCATGGCTGAATTGTTTCCTTACATCTGTACCGGCATTTGGTGCGTATGTTTATAGTCCCACACCTTTTTCCGACTCCTCAGAATGCAAATACTGTGCTTCAGCCAATTAGTCAGATAGTCGGCCCACCCGTGTAGGGCTTCAAGCGGTTGCCATTTACTTTGCCTGGGAAGGGTTCTCCATTTAGTTTGACTAGCTGGACCGCGCCTCCATCTGTGACCTCCTTAACCACATATGGTCCCAGCCAATGCATTCTGAATTTTCCCGGAAATTTTTCAAACTTACTGTCATATAGTAGCACTAAGTCATTTACCTTGAAGGTGCATAACTTGCTATGGTGGTCATGCCAGGATTTTTCACGTTGTTTTTGTACCTGCTGATGAAACCCAGCCAAAAACCATTCTTCCTCAAGTTCTTCCAATTGCACGAGCCTTTCCTCCAGAGCTTCACGGTCCGTCATCCTTGTGAACGTTGTTATTCGCAAACTGGGCACGATATATTTCATCGGAATGACGGCTTCCATGCCATAAACTAACCAGAATGGTGTATGTCCCATCAGTTTCTTGCACGTTGTCCTGTAAGCCCATAGCACGGCAGGTACGCGCAAGTCCCAATCGTTTCATTGCGTGTTGCATACTTTGGTCAGTGCAGTCTCCAGTATTTTGTTGAAAGCTTCTACAGTCCCATTAGCTTATGGGTGGTACGGTGTACTTTTCTGATGATACACCTAGAATTCTTCTGTGAGCGCGCTGATGGTTTCGTTCAGGAAATGTGTTCTGCGATCACTCATTAAGATTTTCAGACAGCCAAATCGGGTCAACACGTTTTCAAACAAAAACTTCCTAGCTGTAGAGGTTGTGCAATCTTTGACTAGTTGTGCCTCTGCCTATCATGTCAGGTACCCCGTTGTGGTGATGATTTAGCGCGCGCTCGTCTTTCCCTGAGGTTTGATTGGTCCCACAAATTCGATTGCCCATTTCTCGAACGGTTGCAGTGTCAACTGTGGATTTAATGGCATCTCATCCCTTCGTGATGGTTTTCCAGTCCTTTGACATATATCGCAGGCCTTACAGTGTGCTTTCGAATCCTAGTGCATGGTTGGCCACCACAACCCTGAGCAGAGAATCTTTTGTGCAGTTTCTCATCCTGCATAGTGTCCTCCTGTAGCGCCCCCATGTGTTTTTGCAAGGATCTAACTTTGTTCAAATTCAGGCACGTATCTTCGCAATATCTCATC
Source organism: Pinus tabuliformis (assembly GCA_031772625.1). Classification (NCBI taxonomy): domain Eukaryota; kingdom Viridiplantae; phylum Streptophyta; class Pinopsida; order Pinales; family Pinaceae; genus Pinus; species Pinus tabuliformis. The sequence goes on along the minus strand of CM062811.1, from coordinate 727,013,218 downwards.
ATTTCTCATTTTATATAGGTGCCCTGCGATGACAGAAAATTCCACCACGGGCACCACCAATTCCTTATTCTATTGGATGGAGTATTCCTTTGGCGCAATCCCTATTGTCAAAAAGTGGATTCTATCTTTGAAGTTTCCGTCCACAACGTGCATAGAAAAAAGTTGAGTGTCAGGTAGTCCCTCCTCCAAATTAGTGGGTTCCTTGCCCGTCCCAATGTGCAACAAGTGATCTAGTCCTACGTTCAGGCATCCCGGCTTTACTACGACCTCAAAATCATATTCCTAGAACAATAAGAGCCACCTGCATATGCGTCCCCCCATCACAGGCTTATTAACCAAATATTTCAGCACAGAATGATCGATATACATATTGAAATGTCTTCCGAGCAAATAGTGTCAATATTTCTGGAGTGCGTACACCATCGCCAACCCCTCACACTCAGTGGTGGAATAGTTCTTCTCTGCTTTGGACAAACTTTGGCTTGCAAACGCGATAGGGTGATCCAATCCTTCCCCACCCTCCTGTGTGAGCACCGCTCCCAGCACGATACATGACACATCAACATGGACACGAAACTCCACATCCCATTTTGGGAAGACCAGGATTGGAGCGGAGGCCAATTTCTCCTTCAGGACATCCAAACTTTTCATGCAATCATCATTCCAGCAAAATGTAACATTCTTTTTCAATAGTTTTTCCATCGGCGCAATTATTTGGGCATAACTTTTGATAAAAAATTTGTAGTACCTGGTGTGTCCCAAGGTAGTGCGCAGCTATTTAACACTTCGCGGTGCTTCCAAATTTAGAATAACGGCAATCTTCGTAGGGTCCATCATCAGTCCCTATTTGCAGACCACATGTCCCAATAGGTTTCTAAAGGGAACAAGGAATTTGCACTTCTTAAGGTTCAGCGCAATCTGGTGTCATCAGCAAGTATCCAGCATCAAGTGTAAACTTTCTACAGGGTGCTTAACTAATCCGAAGACAATCCAATCATCTAGATAGACCTCCAAGAACTTGTGGATGTATTCTTTGAACACTGCAACAACGATGCGTGAAAAGATGGCTGGTGCGGATTGTCGTACCTATTAGACCCATTGTCTGTTTATCCTTCTTGGGCCTCGGTGTTCGTGGTGATCTGGAGATTTTTGTCACAACTCCGGTGCCTTTTGGTACATCCTCCATCATTTGGGCCTGCGCGGCGTCGCCGGTGGTTACCTCTTCAATTCCCAAACCATCCTTAGTGGTTGTCATCGTAGCTAGGTTGTATTCTATCACTTGCGAAATTAGGGGCTCAATTATTGCTCGACTCTCAATGCTTAGCTCTCTGCTCAAGCGCTCAATTCTCAAATGACCAAGTGTTGTTCGTTGGCCAGCCCTTTTTGTTTTATAGCGCCTTTTGAATTTGAATTCAACTGTTCCCCCCAATTTCGGACCATTAATTCTTTCTTGGCGACAAATTTTCCCAAATCTTGCCCATAATTCTTGTCTTAAATGCCTGTTGCCCACTCCATTTGGCCTTAAATCTCACATCCCATCATGAATAGTGACCTCAATGGTCAGTTCCCAGTCAACTTGTGTAGTAGCATAGCACTCCGTTTGTGGTCGTGAACCCTGTGAGGTTCTAATTATGCGCGCATCTCCAATATCACGCAACTCACAGGCAGAATATCTTATAGTCTCGTGCTCCCTTTCAACTGCCTGGATCGCTAAGACTGTTCTTCCTACGGCTAGTCAAGTGGTCGCACAACCTACGTGGGGCTCCATCCCGTCCTCCACTATGGTTCACGGAGAATCCCCATCTTCCATTGTGGTGATCAACACTACGCACGTTATTACTTGCAATGTGCTACCCTGGTCACTTCATTTGGCGATATGCGGTCCAAGCCACGGCAGCAGACTAACCAGTTCATGGTGATAGTCCTCCAACTTGTTAGTACAATCGTATGCACTTTGCCTTACCATTCCTAATTTTTCAACAAGAAATTCTTCCTTTATTTCATCTTCCAGCTTCTTGACCTCCGCGTCCATCAAATCGCTTTTCTCCCTTAGTCATACCCGATCTTTTTCAATTTTGCGGAGTCTAAAATTTCCCCGTCGGATTTCTTCCTCAAGTCCTATATGTTATATTTCTTGCAGTTGTGTGATTCCTTCATTCTGGGCGTCACGAGTCGTCGTATCTATAGATGCTGCTATGCACGAACTAGGCTTCGCATGCTCCATATGGATCACAGCCCCCTGCTTCATCCTTCAGCTTCAAAAGCGCTTGTGCGGTAAGGGTTTTGCATATGGTCCTATAAGCCCATAGAACCGCTGGTACGCATAGGTCCTAGTTAGTGCGCCTCACATGGTGGACCGTGTTCAACACTTAGCACACCTTGTCAAAGGCTTCCCCGCGTATGATTTTTGGTGCGCTAGGTCTTATCATACTTCACCATTCACACACTTGTCTTGCCTACTTCTGCTTGTTGTTCCTGTTTCCTATCATGAGAGCAGTTTGCATTCGTGCAGGCTACATGCCATACACTTGTACCCATCTGGAAAGGTGGGCACACAGGATGTTTCATCCATCATATCTGGTTTCCATCCACAGCTGAGGCTTTCCAAACCGCATACACATCATCCTTCTGCATTCGCGCCAGTTCTCAAAGCTTCTCTGATGCATGCCCCACCACCTTGTGGGCATAGTGTGCAGTGCCCTTTTCAAAGCATCGAACTGCTACTATTCGGGCACTTCGCTTTCAAATTTGTTCAGGAATTCATCCACTGTTGTCAACTCGTCATACACAGATAGATCTCTCGCCTCTGTTGCTACACATCATAGTGACCTTATCATCATGTTGCAGTTTAGCGTGGTTACCAGGTGTAATAGGCTCTACCATCATTCTATTTCCTCATCTGAATCGACGTGCAGGAGCTTTCACGCTCCCACGAAATCCTGCCATCCACTATAGGATTTACCCAATCCTATTCCCAAGCGGTTATCTTGTAAATACAACCTAGCTCGTCATCGCTCTCGTCGTCTCGCACTGGCTCTGTGCAGCGATCCTTCCGCAGAGTCTAAAGGTACCACTACGGGTAGTGACTTTTTCCAAAAATCATTTTACGCTTCTTCAGGTTTATCACTCCATTCATGTCAGTGGCCCAATCATTTCCCAGTAGCATGCATAATATGGATTGATGTCATCGACAATCTCTATCACTTCGAAATCTGCAAGTGTGCTTGCACCTTCTATGTTTATTTTTATTCCCTGCAATCTTCTCATCGATAGGATCTTCTATTGGTTCGCCATTCGCAATTGAATAGGGGACCATTGCAATGTGGGCCTACCCATGTGCTCCCATGTCTACTTTGGCAGTACATTCGCGTCTGATCCTAGATCCAGAATCACTTGATCCATTTCATACTCTCTGATTTGTGCAGTCAATCTCATTTCCCTTCCTATTAGTGATGTGTGTTTTTCGAGCTTGCAGACTACGCACGATTCCCGTCGTCCAGCACATCTAGTGATGAGTTCTTGCAGTCCTTTCACTGCTTTGCTATTGCACAGCAGTTTCATGCATGTCTCCAGAAAGGTAGTGAGCATTGAAGGATCCATCTCCAGTTCTAGTTGATCCTTACTACCTGAAGTGGAGGCCTCCGTGAAGCTCTTCTTAGCTTCCATGAATGTCTCCTTCGCGCGCTCCAAATCGAACTTTGGTTCCTTTGTAGGAGCCTTTCAAACCCAAGCACTTTCTTTGGGTTGATTTCCCTTGTCATCTCCTGTTGTGATACCGCTTAGGAGTACAATGTTTACATTCGGGTCCTCTTCACGCGACTCAGACCTCATCATTTGCAAATTCTGAGTCGGGGGAGGCTGGAGTATCCCTTTATCGTGCAGCCTCGCTATCAGTGTAGGGCAGTCCTCCATCTCATGATCAAACTAAGTACAATATAAACATGATGCTCTCATCAGATTTTTATAATCGCGGGAATAATGCCTTGGCCCTCCACAATTGTAACAAATCAGTTGTTCGTGACCCCTTCCTGGTCCCATTCCACCTCGACCTCATCCGCGCCCCTGAAATCCAGTGTGTACCATCACTGCATTTTGATTGAGGGCTCGCGTTTCAGTCTGCACTCTGTAGGTAGGAGTCAGATCCATCATCAGCTCATAACTTCTACAGGTGCATTCATCATGGCCTACTGATCTACAAAAATTACAGAACAACTGTTGGGACGTCTATGTATACTTCTGCAAGAGATGACAATTATTTGTAGCATGTTTTCCTCCTATCTGACAAATCGGGCACCATAATGCAGGCGCTGCACTCGGTCCTGCTTGTGCCTCTAGTCTTAACGGCATCGGCCCTCCTCCCGCCAAGTAGTTCACAAAGACTGGACAATGGTCCTTGTCATGCCCTTAGCCTTTGCCTTTTATGCACCATACCTCCTCGCGCGCCTATGTCCGAGTTTTTCTATCCTATTTCAAGCTCTGCATTTCCAGACACAAATTTTGCAGTTGCGTGTTGATTTGTTGGACTCCCAAGCCAGGACCTTGTATTGAGGTCTCATGCAGTCTTGTTGCAATCTCCAAAGCTTCGACCTTAGTGGATAACTTCTGTTGTGACAGCATCATCCTTAGATGCGTCGTTAGTGAGGTTACATACCATATGTGGTGTTGTCCATCCATCAAGGTCATGTTGGCTTCGTGAATCATACTCTTCAGTCTCTGATCCAGATCCCATGGGTCTCACCTGGAAGTATCACGATTTCCTTAAACTTGATAATCGATTGTGTCTCCAATTTTGGCCTGCTAAATTCCCTATTCAGCGCAGCCTGGATATCTGCAATCCCCACGTTTGGATGGTCATTAGAATGCTTAATGTACCATGTTAGTGCGCGACCCTGCAATGTGCTTACCAACGTTGCCTTTTTCATATTGTCATCCACGACTCCTTGTGCTTCCCATACATTTTTACCACAAACCAAAATTGGTTCGGATCTTCGTTCCCTACTCCTCTGAATACCGACAATTTTATCGCACTCGCCATATTGAACTGTGGTGGTGGCGGAGGTGGTGTGGGCAGAGATGGAGGTGAAGATGGTGAGACTGGTGGTGGTGTAGGTGGAGGTGGTATGCGTGGAATTCACTGCCTTATCAGACTGATCGCACTTCTTGGTGAAACTTTCACGAGCTCTTCCTCGATTTCTCGCCGAGGCGAAATCAAGGGGTTATTTTCTATTTATGTGCTATCTTCGTTTCTATAGATTCTCCCACTTCACATGGCCTCAAACACCAATTTATTCACATAACCCTCTTTTCACATTATAGCATTTTAATCCAAGTGTTCAAAGATTTAACGTACTTACCTCGCGGTCCTTTGAGGAAGCGTCGTTCTGCTTTGCTATAGTTGACTGAAGTATCTACCGTGAACTCAGTGATAAACCCTCCTATAATTCGATCGAGCCAATGGTCCATAGCGCGCGCGATCTTATCTTCTGATGCTTCTAGTTTGCGCACCAATTCTGGAGTCCACACAATCGGTTTGTCGAGCCTACACCTTCCCTGACTATCTTCTAGCTTCGCAATCCACTCATACAACTCAGAGGGGAAGGATGCAAAGAAAATTTCGTGGATTTTCATATATAATTAGCACTCTAACCACTGTTCCTTTGATACTCACAAATTATTTTTTTCCTGCGTTGCGAACTCGTGAATCTTTCTATCCAACCACCCTTCAATATCTTTCTTTTTCGGATTCCAGTGACACGAAATCGAACACCCCTTATGCAAATCCTAGTCCCAGCAACTGAACCATTTGTTGGCTTTTTTGGGCCTAACCCAGGTTCAGAATTGATTTAGCCAAACAAATCCTTGTACTACTGCCCTTTCGGCAACAGTTCACACAACATGGACTGAGGTCTCACCCGAAGCACTATTGGAGGGTGGTAGAACCAGGTTTCTGTACCCTAGAGATATCTGATGGGTTCAAGTGGTTCGCAGTTTGACCCTGTGCGCACGTCGCTACGTGCACTTACCCGTACCTTGCAGCCTCAGATGTTGCCTTCCCACAACCCTACTCGGGGGCCGAACATTGTTATTACCCAAATCCTTACTAGTAATCTAATATTAGTTGATTAACTTAGCTTATATGTTTGCCTTCAGTTATACTTAATAATATTCACAGTTCATACAAGTGCGCGCAGTAAATAAATAGTATAATTGCAATTCATAACCAACAGATAATAACCCAAGAATAGATACACGGAATTCAGATAAATCTTCTCTTTATTATTCTCTTCTTTTAGTTACAGACTCTATTCCGCCCTGCGCACTCAGCTTTAGGGGTCTGCGCACTCAGCTACGGACTCTACTAGGCCTCTGTGCACTCAGTTGCAGAGCCTTTTCCTACTTTACAACACATGACACACTTTGCACTTTGACTTAATCTCTAAGACCTTTCATGCCCATCCTCTAATCCCTCTGATTAGATTCCATTAGATGTCTTTACAACTTAGAGCCTCGCTCTATTTGTACAATCCCATGGTCCGCAAACCATGGGTAGGCTGACATTGCGTTCAAAACTAGGGCGGACAGCCCTATGACTCTAACATACATTCCGCGCCCACACTTCGCGGAGCTTTACAACAATATCAACTCAAAACTTGGGATTTGAGCCCCAAAACATGTCGTGGGGGGATTCCATGCCCAACAATATTCACATACCAAAATTAGTGATAGTTTCAAAAGGAATGAATATGCCAAAGATTTCAATTTTCCAATAGTATAAATAAGTTGGTACCCCAGTTTATACATTAGAACAAATTTGGTGTCAAACAATTATCTTTGAACATAACTTTTTAAGTTTTTGATGAAGTTACGATGTGGTGGTGTAATTTGAATTTTGTTGGATTGTGTACAAAATTTTGAATAAGAAATGAATAATAACATTTAATTTATTTATAATGCATTCATTAATCATAAGCCATATATATTTAAACAAATTTAGAAAGAAGTTGATGACAAGTTGAGGGATCTTGAGTCTGAATCTCTAGCTTTGTGCTAAAGAAAGTAATTGTGCAACCTTTTCTTTGAATATTCTATGAACAATCCTATACATGAATTCAAACTATATTACTCCACCTACACTCTTAAGGCCTCCACTAGAGGAGCTACTTCATTGCCTAAATTAACATCTCCAATAAGTTTTGCATAACCATTAATCTCTAGTTATTTTTAAACCATATTTTACATGTTTATTAATTGTTCTTTCCTTATTTCACTATTAATAAATCATTGCATATCTTCCATTATTATTATATTTTCATTGAAGCCACAGTATGACTTCTTAATAACATATTTTATTTATTTATTAGTTTTCCTTTCCTTGTCTCACTATTAATAAATCCTTACATATATTCCATTGTTATTATTTTTATTTACTTACTATAATGTTCTCTCCCTCTCGGAGTCGGACCTATGGACTCCTCATACATATTGACGCTATATAGATCCCGCGTTGAAATAGAAGTGGAAGAAATTGCATTACAGGTCATACAAAGAAGGACTTTATTGCACGAAATCTAAACATGCTATTATACCTGTATGACTATTATTGCACTGAGAAGCACATTCTATAGCCCAATATGACCGCGATGTGTAAGTATGTCATGTCCTCAAAAAATAATAAAATTATTTTTTACTAATGTCAGCCAAAACATTAGCTTGAATCTTAAATTATATATAACTTTTTAATCTTATTATTGGACTAAGATTAATTATTAAAATATAACTATGTGTTATTATATATAATATGAATGGATAATAAATTATCTAATGCATTTAATAGTTCCTTTATCATATACGTGAATTTGAATGGATCATAAATTTACCTTTAACAAACAAATTTACCACATTAAAATTCCAAATTAGGTAAAATATTAAGCATCTTTACTCAGATTTACTAAAGCTAATACATCTCTTAAATCAAAGGAAAAAGATCAATTCAACACAATGAATAGAAAATCCTGCTCCAAAATATTTTAATATTTTTTTGATTAAATATTTGTGAAATGAATATTGAAGGGAAAAACCATATCCTATGGATATATTAAAATCGTTAAAGACATAAATATTTCCACATCAAAGTTTTAATATTTGAAAATAATAATTTGATGTAGTTTTATTATAATTTTTATTATCATGCCATAAAAAACATTATTAAATCTAATATTAATATATTATAAAATTTAATAACTTTGGATTAATACAATATTAAATTTAATATGATATTCAATTTGTTATATTATAATATATATATATATATATATATCCCCCGATCGGGGTGATGAAGGGGGAGTGTACGAGCCGGAGGACAACGCAGGGGAGAGGACAGCCAAGACGACAACCTATTGCCAACAATCTAGATCAACTGGACGTGGTGGCGTCCTGCATGTCTGCAGGAATGTCGAGGAAGCAAAGTGGCAGGAGTGTGGGGGGAGAGGTGGGAAGAAACAGCGGCGGTAGTGGGATGGGGCGTAGGGTAGATGGAAAGGGGTTCATGAGGGTGGCAAGGGTAGGAAGAGAGCCCAGTTTTCAGCAAAGGAAGGAGGGGAACAGGGTAGCATAGGCAACGGGATCTTCTGCGGCCGAGCTCAATTCCGGGTATGTTTCCTTTGGCCTACCTCCTGCAATTCACTCTGTCTCACATAGAATGTTGGAGGAGGGGGGAAAGCTAGGACTCGTAGGGGAGGGGCTGTGTATGGGCGGGTCTAAGGATGGCGTTGTGAGGCAACGAGAGAAACAGAGCATAGGCACACCGGGGGAATGTATTAGCAGGGTACTTGAACACCAACCTTAGTCCAAGGGGGGAGAGTCCATTGATTCTCCAAAGTGACAAGGGAGGCTGGAGTGGGGAAGGTATGTTAAGCGACAAGGACATGATGGTTGATGGGAAGATAGAAGTTCATAGAAAGCTAACGTTTGTTGTTGATAATTGTAAGCAGGAGTCAGTAAAGGAAAAGATGGCACGCCTGGGCAGAGACCGGGGTCGTCGGGGCAGAGGGCGCCAAAGCCAACCGTGTAGAAGCGATCCTACAACTTTGACACCGACAGGTCAAAGAAAAGGCAGGGAATCTATCAAGATAGCGGTCCATGAAGCCACTCATGCATACGGAGAAGGGATGGATGCTGATATTCATCAGCTAATATAGGAGATGGAGGATAGCGTCATGGAAGAAGATTCTGAGCTAGAAATGGAAGAATGGGGGGATATAATCCCCGACCTAGGGCACACCTGAGGTAGGATGATGCTATATATACAAGCCCTGCACGTGTACTGGGCTATGAATTGCTTACTGGCCAGAGCCCTGGAGTAGGTGGTGGGGGAGATAGCAGAAATAGCACAAGGCATGCCCAATATCAAAAAAGACATGAAAAATCTGCAAATTATCTTGATTATGTAAGACAATAAGCTAGATGAGATCCAACAACATTTGATGAAGTTGTCTCCAATGCCAGGCGACTCTGCTGTCGCACCAGCTATTGTGGAATCTGACAAAGATGATCGAAAGGAATAGTTTTTTAGTTTCTAGTTTTGGTTTTTTAGCGGATAGCATTTTCTTTTCCTGTGTTTTATGTTAGTCCAGAACCTGAATAGTGTTTCTAGATGTGAAGTTTATTTAGCTTGGATTGAAAGAATGGTTAAATTATGTTACTGGATGGCATATAACAGACTCAGGTGGCCAACAGACTTGGTTTCCCATCCGGGCAAGTTGATGCCACCAAATTTCTGTACATGAAACAACTTGGATTATAAATAGAAAAATAAGGAACTACCAAAGCTTACAAAAAAAACTATATATATATATGGAGGGAAGAACAAAGACATAAAGTGATAGAGGTGGAGAGATAGAGGGAGTGACAAGGGAGATATGGAGATAAAATGAAGAAGAAAGACATAGAGAGAGAAGAGTGGAGAAAGAGAGAGATAGAGAGAAAATGTATATATTTTGGAGTGAGATAGAGAGACAAATAAGGAGAGATGGAAGGAAGGGGGAAGAGAAGGAGAGAGGAGAGATGGAGGGAGATAGTGATAGGGTTGGAGGGCGAAGAGAGAGAGAGGGGAGAGAGACAGAGGGAGGTGAGAGAGGAAGGAAGAGGGACAGGACATGAGAGAGAGAATGACAAAGGGAGAGAGAGAGAGATGGATTTGGAGGGAAAGAGAGAGGGAGGTAAGAAGAAATAAATAGAGAGGGAAAGGTGGAGAGATAGAGAGAGGGAGTGATAAGGGAGATGGAGAGAGAAGGAGAGAGGAGATTAGGAGGGGAGAGAGATAGAAAGGGGAGACAGAGCGTGAAAGGGAAGAGAGAAGGAGAGGAAGAGGGAGGGAGATATATATATATATGGATATAGAGTTTGTATATTTTGGGGGTGATATAGGGAGACAAAGGAGAGGCAGAGGGAGATAGACATATAGAAGGGAGGTGAAGAGAGGGAAGAAGAGAGAGATAGAGAGAGGGAGGGAGAGATAGATATATATGGAGAGAGATAGTGTGTGTTTGGGGGTGATATAGAGAGAAAAAGGAGATATGGGAGGAGATATAGATCTAGATGGAGAGGGAGAGTGGGAAAAATATTTCTCGTACTATATGCATTGATTTCAATGTAGATGGTAATATCTAATCCTATTTGATTGCTTGCACTAGATGCATTGATTTCAGTGTAGAAGTTGATTTCTAATTATATTTGATTGCTTGCACTAGATGCATTAATTTTAGTTTAGATGTTTATTTCTAATCCTATTTGATTGTTTTCTCTAGATGCATTGATTTCAGAGTAGATGGTGATTTATAATATTATTTGATTGCTTGTGCTAGATGCATTGATTTTAGTGTAGATGTTGATTTCTAACTATATTTGATTGCTTGCACTAGATGTATTGATTTCAGTGTAGATGTTGGTTTCTAATCTTATTTGATTGCTTGTATTATATGTTTGATTTCAATGTAGATGTTATTTTCTAATCCTATTTGATTTCTTGCATTAGATGGATTAGATTTTGTTATTATTGACACTGTAAACTATTAAAAATATTTTTCAAGATTAGATGGATGGCGGAGAGAGGGAAGAAGATTTTTTGCACTAGATGCATTAATTTCAGTGTAGATGATGATTTATGATACTATACGATTGCTTTCACTAGATGCATTGATTTCAATGTGGATGTTGGTTTCTATTTATATTTGATTTCTTGCACTAAATGCATCGATTTCAATGTAGATGTGGATTTCTAATCCTATTTCATTGCTTGCACTAGATGCATGGATTTCAGTGTAGATGTGGATTTCTAATCCTATTTAATTGCTTGCACTAGATGCATGGATTTTAATGTAAATGTGGATTTCTAACCCTATTTGATTTCTTACACTAGATGCATTAATTTCGGTGTAGATGTTGATTTCTAATCTCATCTGATTGCTTGCATTAGATGCATTGATTTCAGTGTAGATGTTGTTTTCTAATCTTATTTGATTGTTTGCATTAGATGCATTATATGTTGTTCATCTTGAGGCTTTAGATTATTAAAAATATATATTTTTCAAGATATATTTAATAATACGTAGAGGGATGCTATTAAGAAATAATTAGATGTCAAAAGTTGTGATACATTGAATTAAAATAAAAAACATGTGCAGAATCAATCCTCCTGCAAAGTGAAAATTAATCCTTGACAAGATCGTCTCCCTTCTTCATCGCCAACTAATTACTAATAGATAATTACATATATTCAAAATTACTAATAGAGTAATTGCATACAACAATGTATTCAAAATATTTATAAGAGGAAAATGTATATTTATAAACATCAAAACAAATCAAAATATTCTTAAAGATGTGATAATTGTTTGGAGAAACAAATAATGTAAATATTTTATAAGTATGGCCACTCATTAAAAAAAAAAATCCAAAAATACATTATTTCTTGACTTTGCAAAATAGACTATAGATAATAATATTATTATTATTATTATTATTATTCTTAAAGGAAATAAATTCTTTCAAACATAAACAAAGAAATAAATTATTTCAAGAGTAATCTTGATGCAGTAAATTATTAAAACTACTCTTCATGATATATTTTGTAATATTTATTAAAACTACTCTTCAAGATATATTTTGTAATATTTGGAGGAACGCTATTTAGAATTAATTAGTTGTCAAAAGTTGTGATACCTAAAATTAAATGAAATAGATGTGCAATATCAATCATATTACAAACTATTGACGAGATTGTCCCCCTGCTTCATCACCAACTAATTACTAATAAACAATTACATACACATATATAAATATAACACAACAAGTGTAACATTCACAAACATTACCATCCAAATCCAAACACATAAACACACAAACCACTCAAAGTATCCAAACACAGAAGTACAAACCATTCAAGGAAAGAAACACAGACCAAAATAAAGAAGAGAATAATATGGTCATGCCAAGCAAAGAAAACATAATGTGAATTTTTAATTTTATCTCAAACATATACATAATAATGATAATATAAAAATGTGACATTGTTTCCCTCAACTAGAACCAGCTTAGATCCATCTAACATCGGATCTATCATGCGCCAAGAGGGATCAAATCCCTTGAGGTGAAAACATTTCCTCAAGTTTTAGACACTAAAAAGAAGTTTTGCGCCTCGAGGGATTTGATCCCTCTTGGCGCATGATAGATCCGATGTTAGATGGATCTAAGCTGGTTTAAATTCAAATGTATTATCCATATGTATTAACATGACACCATGCGACTAATTCGTGTTGATTTGCAATCTAGACATATGCATCTTCCCCATCATATAAATCTTCAATATTGTTGTATATACCATGGTTCTCCTTGTATTTCTAACTAATAACATTATTTTTGTTTGATATATATATATATATGTATGTATGTATGTATGTATGTATGTATGTATGTATGTATGTATGTATGTATGTATATTTTCTACGTATAAATATTTAATGTTTTTGTTCCTTGTAAATACTTCCAACCATATATAATGCCAATAAAGATATGACCAGTGCAGGTTACCTTCAGAATTACCTGGATTGGAGTGACCACTTTGTGACTGGAGCGGGTGACCTCCAAATCTCTATATGTTTATTTATTTCAACTATACCACATTTTACATTACTCCTTAATTCAACAATAATACAAGCCATGAAATCAATTTGTTGTCTGTTTTGGTTGTGTTATCCATAGAGACAAACCCTTGATGATTTGTCCTAAGATTAGAGTTGTGTTTGTAGATTAATATAAAAGACTTTTATGAATACAAGTAGATTAATTTAAGAATAGTAGAAGTTTATATTTTCACTTTCAATTTCTCATTATTCAAATATCTAAAATTTTTAATTTTTTATATGAATTTTCACGTGATAAAGACAGATATCCTAATTATAAAAAATTCCCTAGAAACAACAACTTTAATATTTCTCTTTCACTTAAATTGAACTACATTTAAAACATATAACATTTGTCCTCATCTATTTTGTTCTATTTCCTTTATAACATCTAGTGTAATTAATTTTATGCCCTTAGTAACCAAAAAATATTTTGAAATATAAAAACAAGACCTAGTAAAGAGCTCATGAAATATAAAGACCAGTTCATATTTAAACCTTGATCCATACAATATTTATTTTAAAATCCTAACAAACTAGGGTTCAGCTATCTAAGATATCTCAAATGCAGCCACTAAAGGAATTTGATATCAATCTATGCCACAAATTAGTAATGTAGTCATTACCATGAAATGGTGAGAGGGAACCACCTTAAATTAAACAACCAGGTGAGGGAGTTGAGGTAGAAAATGGTTGATCATATATATATTTCTTAATTTCAATTTTAATTTTATTAGTTTTGAATTTTTTTATTGGTTACAAACTTTGATGAAGAGTATGAAAATTTTAAGTTTATTAAATTTGGGGTATTTGTGCAAGATTTATTATTTAAGTGAAAAATATAAAATCCTATTTAATTGCAAATTCTGAAACTTTATTTTAAAATAGGAACACGAAATAGATTGACTAAAAATTTTGAAATCTTTATTTTAAAACAATAAATAATTATGTCAAATGCTTCTTAGCATAATTATTGTTACTGTTGTTATCAACACTCTTATTCCACTTTTATGTTTTTTATTTCAAGTGTAGATTCTAAAAATAGAATATTGAAATTCCACTGATAGAAATAATATCAAACAATTTATTTACTTATTTATATTTTGAAATATTTTGGAAATTTAGGATTATGTTAAATTGATTTTTGTTATAAATGTGTTGAATTTATTTTTATATTTTGGGAAATTTAGGATTATGTTAAATTCATTCTTTTTTATAAATGTGTTGAATTTATTTTGTTGTAAATTTTGTACATTTCAGGAATATCCAAAATCTAACTAGAAATTAGATTAAACAATTGACGTTAATAAGTTTATTGGATTCCAAAATATTCTCACAATGGCCTATATTACTAAGCAATTTCAATTTCATATCTTTTTCCAAAAAAAACAAAAAACTTTATTTCTATTAAATAAAAAGAGAGTACAATATCATAGTTTTGTCACAATGTGTTCATCATGTCCCTAATATACCAAAATGAGATACAATTTATATTCTTAAGATATATTTGAATGGTTCCTCCTATATATCAACCTTCATATACATTAACAACTATATATGTTATCAGAGTTTGTCTCCTACAGAAACATTCTTTCAAGAATATTTGATCAATGTATTTGGTGACAACCACCAAATTTTGTATCATAGTTCCACCTTCAAAAATCACATACATATACCAAAAATGAGTATACAAAAAGATGGCATATAAGGTGCTCTAAGAAAAAATAATGCAATATCCTAGACAAAAGTTGCAAAATAGAACCTTCACGGATCCTTCAAAATATTTCTCTTCCAAAGAAGATCTGCCACCTGATTTTTCTCCCTATAGATGTCTTTATAAGTGATATCCTGAAAAGACCTCTCCAGGTTACGGATACGACCGATCCAGTTAGACAGGATGGGAGAATTAAAATGAGAATGAATCTTAACCTAATCTATGATGCCCTTAGAGTCCCCATGAACGTGAAGAACCTCTAATCCCAACCATTTGGCGTAGATAAGAATGCCCCATAGAACAATAATTTATGCTCTATTGTTCATGCCATATTCACCCTCCCACCAAAAGTGATAGTATCTACCCAGATCTAAAATGATGAATGTTTCACAGCCACATCTATTATATGTTGGGTGTGTTTTATATTCTTTCAATGACTAGCCCCACATGTGGGAGGGTCACAGAGGGGGCAATAAGCCCCTGTTCATTGCACCGAGTGTAGTAGGGGGTCATGGGGGGGCGGCGCCCCCCCCCCCCCCTGTCAGGGGTTTTTAGGGGGGTGGTAGCCCCCCTCTATGGAGTCAGCGCCTCGGGAAACAAAACAAAAAAATGGACCCTATATTAGGTGGGCAGACCTACCTATGGTTTTGTGCATGGTTTTTGCACATGGTTTTTGGCATGATGGTTTTCTGCCCATGGTATTTTGTAGATTCAATCAAGGGAACTACGGTTATGTTCTAATTCAGAGTTAATGGATTGGGGTTTATGGATGCTTCGACATGTATATATATGTATTGTAACATTGAAAGGAATAGAATGAAAAATCAATCTCGTAGTCCCGGTTTCGGTATCTAGGGGAAATCTCGGTGGATATATGTTTTATGTTTTATGTTTGATGCTCTTGTCATTTTTTTATTTTCTATTTTTAGACTTTCGTATGCAAGTAATTTTTGTACGGGATTAAAACCTATATTTGGTATTAGAGTTGTTTTGGCTTCAAGGGGACGCCTTTACTGCTCAGTGAGGGGTTTTACTCAGGCCTGTGGTAGACCCTGTTCAGCAGGAGATCTACAGGATCAATTCTTGTGGTGAAAGAAGATGGCAAGCAATGGAAAGATAAAGATCAAGAAATTTAATGGTCAGAGTTTTGAGTTGTGGAAACTCAAGATGGAGGATCTATTAGTGGATAAATATCAGTATATCGTGGTAGATCCAAGTACTAAACCAACGACAATTTCAGCTGGAGACTGGCCGAAGTTGGATCAGAAGGAAAAGAGCACAACACAGTTATGTATCTCATATTCAGTATTGTTGAACGTATTAGGGGAATCTTCAGCGAAGGCTTTGAGGGACAAGTTAGAGACTTTGTACCAATCGAGGACAGAGAATATGAATGCCTTTAATACTATGGTAAGTTGGTTGTTATCTATTGATATAAAAGTTTCAGATGAAGATAAGTGCATCAGTTTGTTGTGTTCTCTACCAGATTTGTGGGATAGTCTAGTTGTTGCAATAGGCAGCAATGTGACTGCCTTGTAGTTTGATGAAATAGTCTCATCCTTGTTGTCGGAGGAGATGAGACAGAAAAATACGGAGGGGCATAATGGTGATGCCTTTTATGTACAAGGACGGTCCCAGAACATAAACAAAAATAAATCCTCGAGTGGGGGATCTAAATCTATAGGGAGATCTAAATCTCCAGGAAAACTTGTAAAGGTGTGCAGGAAATGAGGAAAGGAAAGGCACTTCAAAAAAGACTGTAGATCTAAAGCTCCTAAGAAAGGAAAGGGATCTAATGATTCTCCTTCTGCAGAGGTGAATACCACCTCAAATGAAGGTGGATATGTGTACTTGGATTCTTCTTCAAGTACACATGTAGATCATGAGGCATGGTTGATTGACTCAGGTGCATCCTTTCACTTCACTCCCCACAGGGAGTGGTTCTGTGAGTATGATAAATATTATGGTAGTGATGTCTTCTTAGGAGATGATAGGAAGGCTAGAATCATCGGTCACAGAAAATTCAAGTTGAACTTGCAAGGTGGAAGTATTAGAACACTTATGGGTGTTCTGCAATTCCTACATTGGCCAGAAATCTTATTTCTGTAAGCAAGTTGGATGATGCAAGTGTAAAAATTGCGTTCAAGAAATATACATGCAATATGGTTTGGGGAGAATTGGTATTGATGTGGGGAGTTCGGATTGGAACTTTGTACAAGCTTAAGGGTAGCACTTGTTATCTCAAAATCAGATCCTGATAGGCTGCTGGTCAGGTTGACTCTAAGTAACTATTTCAGACCTACTTTAGGCTGAGGCTTAGCCTCCTCAACCTGAGAGGGCTCTCTCTTAAAGGATTAATGATTTTGATTAAAGATAAGATGACTAACTCTTATAGAACAACTGTGAAAAATATGAATGCTGGAAATACATTAAACAACTATCCATTGGGCTTATGGAGTCAACAACACCTCAATATAACAGTGAACTCAACCTTACATAGAAGTCAGGGCACTCAGCATTTAGACATTCAGAACATAACTCATATGGGACTACAGTTTATAAATGCATACAGGAAATCAGAGCACATTCAGTGAATCCTGAGTGATTATACATCTATACCACTGCAAAAATTATGGAAAGGACAAGATCACATATTCTGAACATAAGAAATCCTTCATGAATCCTGAGAAGTAAAGTCAAAATTATATTACTGAAAATGAGTCTTTACATAAGCCAAATACAAGCTGTATCATAAAATTTTCCAACCTTGATTACATTGTTGTTTCAGCTATATATAGAGTTCTTATTCTAACTGATCGAGATTCCTCCTCCAGCATGAGGGGAATTCGAAAACTACTTCTAATGACACCTATTAACCCTTTAACTAACTAATAAATACAACAAGGTGTTGACTGGAGTTTTTTAGAGATCTAAATCAACTATGACTCTAACTCCATATTACATGCATGATGGCTTCTCCTCGTTCTTTGACATCTGGTTTTCTTTCAGTTTGGCTGAGATGGGTGTTTAATGCTCCATGTTGACCTTGGATGCTGAATCTTTTTAACTGCCCAGAAATATTAGGAGACTATCCTTGCTTCTCGGCTTCAGTTTTCCCCAAAATATTCGAATGCAAAGAAGCATGTCCTTTATCTTTTAATAATGTAGAAGTCTGCCACGTCCTTGATGCGTTGTAAGCTTTTTCCCATGTACATGTGTGCAGGCAAAAGTTTCTTGTAAACTGTTTAACATATCCTGAACTGTGGTAAATTGCTCACTTTACGACAAAAATTTAAAGTTGGATTTTGAATATATCTTTTCTCCACCTGTCTTGACCTGGTTGACTGTTGATAGCTTCATATGATGCCTTGTATGCCTTTTAGACGTTTCCCTTTCAAAATTCCCGCTTATAATTCAAAACTGCTTGATTTGCGTTAAAATCATCACCTTCAGCAGTTTCGTAGCGCGCTACGAAACTGCTGAGTTATTTAAAACAGCTTGCTTTTAACCCGAGACCTTTATTAGCCGAGTACTTGATTGCCAAAAACTCCTTTATACTTTCCACATGTTGAATAGGGATTTATATTTCCTCAGAAAGATAAAATCAAGCAAATTTGTCAAAACTTTAAAACAAAATCTTACTTGAAATGAAAACTCATTTAGCAGGTAGCTGACTTAACTGTGCCTTCAGATCTTCAATTTGTTTCTTCATAGCCTTATTCCCAGCTCTCAGTTGCATATTGATCCTTGTGATGTACTTGGCTTCTTTGATTGCTGGTACTGTCCATGTGTGAAATTGTGAATGGCCATCAACCACTGAATTCAGCTGAGCTTCTACAGCAGCATTCCCTTCCCATAGAGTTTTATAATACTTTGCATGTATGGCTGCATGTTTTCTAGCGGCTTTCTTCAATTTGGCAATCTCATATTTAGCTGATTCCAATTGGCTCTTCAGGGCTGCTATATTATTTTCTTTAACTGCAATGACTGTTTTGCCTGTGTCTTTTTGTGTCTCTTCCCCTGTTTCCTCTGTTCTTGGCAGTGCTTCCTATACTTGCTGGAATCTCCTTGTCATAGGTCTTCTAGGTTTAAAAACGAACTCTTCAGCTGGCACATCAAATCTAAGCCTTTTTGAGGCCTTGGATTTCTTGGTGCTTTCTTGTTCTGACTGCATCAATTCGATTTGAACTGGTAGAGACTGCTCGAATTCAATAGCCTGTAATAAATCATTTAAACTTGCCTTGGACACTAGACTTTCTTCAACTGCTATAGCTTTACCTTTTTCCTTATTTATCTGACTTCTTGTTCTTACACTTGAGACTACTTCAGATGTGCTTGTTTCAGGTACAGTCTTTTTACCATGAGCTTTTTCCTTAGTTGATTGCTGAGGTTGATCTTGGATGATAAGTGGCTTCACTTGTTTTCTTACTTGTGACTTTGGAACTCTTTTAGCTCTTGCTTCTGTTTGGAGCTCAGCTATTGTAAAATCTCTAGCAGGTGGTGGAGTGAGGCCAGTCTGGCTTTTGAATCCAGCCATAAAAATGAATGAATTCCAATCTCTGTCTATCTTTTGGAGCCCATCTAAAACTAGTAGTTTAATCAAACCATGATGAAACAAAGAGGTTTCACAATCCTCTTTCCTCAGCTGTACCTTATCACACATCTTACTCAAACTACGAAACAGATAAAAAGGTAAGTCTATGGAGACCTTCCCGGTGAAATGCAAAAGGAGTTTAAAATGGTAAGAATAAACCTTGTTATACCTTCCTTCACAAGTCAGATATTTCTGTATGCAGGTGAGTAAGTGAGCATAATATTCTTTGACATAATTCCTGGGCACTGCCTTACTTAAATCTTCATTTACATAATCATCCTTCAAAAACTCCTTGCAAGGATTCATGTCAAATTTGAAATTTTTAAACCATTCCTCTTTTCCTCGTGGGATCTCTATTACAGTAGATATCACTTCTGGCGAAACCTGCAATTCTAACATGGCTGCCTTTGAATTCAAGCCTGTGAAGTTAAGTGCAAATTCCTTAGTTACCTGTGCGTGTCCTCCTTGTAACTTTTTGCAAAACTTCCAGCACCCGGCCTTTTTAAATGCTTTCTTCACCTCTTCATTTCTCAGTGTTATATCCAGGCCTTCAGGCTCAGTCCTTAGAGGTTTGCCGGATCTGTGCTCCTTTTTCTCCATTGATTCTTCCAGATCTTCACAAACAATGACTACCAGCTCCGGTTGGAATTGTGATTCGGCTTCTATTTGAATTCAGCCTCGCTTGATTATCAGCCTCGCTTGATTATCAGCCTCGCTTGAATTTTGAATTTTTCCGTTTAAAACCTTTCAAGATGTAATCTTGCAGATTTCTCACTCATGCAAGACTTACGGCCATCATTAAGGTTTATGCACGGTTGTCTTTCTTGGGAATGATAATTCGTGCATATCAACAGATCTAGTGGTGGTGATAGTGGCAATGAGAGGTGAAATGTGATAAGAGGGCTACATGAGCTGACATGAGAAGACATGGCCTATGACTCACCTAACAGACTTGACATTTCGGGAAAGATTCGCTGCGGAATGTACGAATCCATGATTTCGCAGCACTGTCAGTTTAAAATTTTAATGATGCGCTGCGAAACTGCCTAATTGGCATTGCGCTGCGAAATTACAAAAAGACACGGTGACTGACATAAGATAACCGGTGGCTAGAGAACAATGGTAGATGGAGGGGAACCAATGGGAGCTGAGAATAACTTGACTCAAAAACTCATCAAAACTCCAGATTCTAAGGGAAAAAATTAAAACCAAATTAAACTAACACTGACCTTCGTCATCGGGCTAGGATGGAAAGTTACATGTATCAATTTTAGTTCTAAGTGATAATAGCACTGTTATTGATGGGTGCAACATTTCTGTAGTTTCCTGAAAGTGGAGCAAAAAATCTAGTGGTCTTTGGAGAAAAGACCATTCTATGGCATCAAAGGCTTGGAAATATTGGAGAGAATGGCCTTCGAATACTTCATGGTAATGGTATGGTAGAAGGTACGTCTAATTGTTATCTCGAATTTGATTTCTATGAAAATTTTGTATATGGGAAGCAGAATCGGGTGAGTTTCCCCTCTAGTGCTAAGAGGGTGAAACAGATATTAGAGCTTGTGCAAAGTTATGTGTTTGTACCTGTGTCGGTTCCATCACTGGGTAAGTCTATGTACTATGTATCATTTATAGATGACTTCTCAAGGAATACATGGATATATTTCCTCAGGAAGAAATCTAAAGTCTTTGACAAGTTTAAAGAATTTAAGGCTCAGGTGGAAAACCAGACACAGAAGAGGATAAAGGTGTTGAGGACAGATAACGGTAAAGAGTTTTGCAAGAAAGAATTTGAAGAGTTCTATAAGAAGTGTGGTATAGCACGGCAGAAGACTACTCCATGCACACCTCAACAAAATGGAGTTGCAGAAAGAATGAATAGGAAGTTGATGAAAAAGGCAAGAAGCATGCTTAGTCATGTCAGGTTAGGATAGGAATTCTGGGTAGAGGCGATGGAGACTGCTTGTTACCTGGTCAACAAATCACCTTCATCAGCGTTGGAGGATAAGACTCCACAAGAGGTATGGACTAGTAAGAAACCCTCTCTTTCACATCTGAGGGTATTTGGATGTGATGGATATGTACATGTTCCAAAGGAGAAAATAATCAATTTGGACAGTAAATCTGAAAGGTGCATATTTATTGGGTATAAGGATGGTTTAAAAGGTTATAAGCTTTGGAAACCAAAAACAAGGAAGGTTTTGTACAGCCGCAATGCGATGTTTAGAGAGGTGAAATATGTTATTAAACATGAATTCCTATCAAAGGAACTAAGAATATAGAGTTTGAGCTAAGGGAGGAGGAATCAGACTCTACAACAAAAGAGGAATCAGAAGATTAAGAGTCACAAACTCCAGCTGTGAGAAGATCAATTCGAGAAAGAAGGAAGTCAGAAAGGTATAGTCCAGTTGTTTTCTATTCAAATCTTGTTTGATCTATTACTGGTGATGATCCCAAAATTGTCATGGAAGCAGTAGATTCAGAGGATGGAAAACTCTGGAAAGAGGCCATGCTTGATGAAATGGCACCTTTTCACAAAAATGAGGCTTGGGATCTAGTGGATTTGTCGGCTGAAAGGAAACCCATTGGCAACAAATGGGTGTTTAAGAAGAACATGGATGCAAAAGGCAAGGTGGAGAAATACAAATCTCGGTTGGTAGAAAAAGGTTATTCCCAGGTGCTAGGAATTGATTTTGGTGATATTTTTTCTCCTATTGCGAAGGTAGCTTCTATTAGATTACTTTTATCTATTTTTGTTACTTTTGATTTTGAGGTAGACTAGATGGATGTGAAGACAACATTTCTTCACGGGGATCTGGAAGAAGAGATCTACATGAAGGAATCTGAAGGCTTTGCAGTGAAGGGTAAGAAAGAACTTGTATGTAGGTTAAAAAAGTCTTTGTATGGGTTAAAACAATCACCAAGGATGTGATATCAGAAATTCGATACTTATATACATGGACTTAGCTTCACCAAAAGCAAAGCAAATCATTGTGTGTATTTTAAATTAATTGGTGACAGTGTTATTTATTTGATCTTGTATGTGGATGATATGTTGGTGATTGGAAATAGCAAATAAATTATCCAGGAATTGAAGATCCAATTGTCCTCCAAATTCGACATGAATGATCTTATTGTTTAGATTATCTTTCAGATACATCGCATAAAGATTCTTTTTTATCAACGTTTTGAACCAGCAATGATGGTTCATCTTCACAATGTGAAAGAATATTGAAAGACTGGTCTTATTTTTCCAATTATATATATAGAGATGCTTGGCCAACAGATATAATTAATTTAATTATTCTTTTTTACTTTTAGTTTTATGGTTATATTAATTATATTTTTTTTAATTATTTAATTATATAATTATTTTAATTTAATTTTAATTATTACTTATTTTAATTATAATTATTTCTTATTTTAATTATAATTCCTTTAATTATTAATCTTAATTTTAATTGTTGTAATTATATTTATTTATTGATAATTACTTTTAATTATTTATTTTATTTTAATTCATTTTATATTAATAAAAAAATTGTTTATATTTAACTTTAATTAATTAATTATTTTAATTTTAATTAATTATATATTTTAATTGTTTTGATTATAATTATTTTAATTACTAATTTTAATTGTTGTAATTATATTGATTCTATAATAGTTTCTAATTGTATATATTTTAATTATTTGTTTATTTTGATTATTATTTTAATTAATTATTAATTATTTTGATTGTATTTATTTATTTTATTTAATTATTAGTTTTTAATTTTTAATTGTTATAGTTATATTTGTTCTAATTTATTTATTAATTATAATCATAATTTAGATTGTTGTAATAATATTTATTTCAATTTCTTTAATTAATTATTTATTAATGAGTTATTTTTACCTTGTATTTGTATTAGTTTTAACTATATGTCATGGTTATTTATTAAGGCTCCTTACCTATTATCCTACGTTGAGGAGTTTATTATAGTTGAGATGTTTTTTATTGATGTTTAATTCTTATGATTTATTTATTTATTTTTTATTTTTATTTTTATTTTTATTTTTTTATTTTTTTAAGGTCATAGTGTGTTATTAAATTAAAAAGGATCTTATGTTTGTTCTAGGTTAATTGGGGGAGGATTATAGTTAGGGGAAGATTTGGATGATAGGATTGGAACCCAGTTTTTGCTTATGGTCCATCCATCGTCTCTATTGAGGTTGTTAGGGTGTTTGCTAATTTCTATGGCTTCTCTGAATCGTTCCCTAGCTAAGATACGAGTATCTTCTATACATATTTGGTGCTTAGTTTTATCAGAATGTTCAGCTAGAGCTGAGGATTTGGATCGATTGTGTTTAATGTCTGTTGAGTGTTCCTGGATTCTTGTGTTAAAGGATCTCCCAGTCTCACCTACATAGGGTCTGCAAACTATATTTTTGGCATGGAAATTAAATGAGATTGGGCAAAAAGGAAGCTCTTGTTAAACCAGTGAAGTATGTCAAGACAATATTGTAGAGGTTTAATATGCAGGATAGTAAACTAGTGAAGATTTTTATTCCTATTGGTGTAAAGTTATATGTTGAACAGTGTCCCAAGACACGAGAAGAGGAAGAGGACATGTCTCATGTTCCATACACAAGTACAGTCAGTAGTTCGATGTATGCAATGGTATGTACTAGACCAGACATTGCACATGCAATGGGAGTATTGAGTAGGTTAATGTCAAAAGCAAGGAAGGAACATTGGACAGTAGTGAAGAGGGTTTTCAGGTATTTGTGTGATTTGAACTTAACTAGGAATCCTACAACTTACAATTATAATCATAAACACAGAGATGCAGCAAAAAAAACACTCCATTTCATTAATAGAAAAATATTGAACTATGCTTACAAACAGAATAGAAATAAGATAGCTCGGGCGATGGTAGCTTATCTCTGAGAAGAGATGTGGCGGCTACATGCCTCTAAACTCAGTTCCAATGAGGCTCAAAGGCATTTTTATTATTGAACAATGAAAGAAAACCCTAAACAGCCAAAACCCTAACTCGAGGAGATGTAACACTAGAGTTTATGGGCCCCTTTGGGGTTAGTTGGGTAGCAAACTTCACAGGGTCGTAACTTGGTCATATTATCTCCATTTGACATGTATGATACCTCGTTGTAAATATATCTTCTGTTAGAAAATTATATATCACAGAGCAATGGAACACTTAGAATATTGCATAAATATAAACACAGAAAACGCATAAAACCAAGAGACACAGATATACGTGGTTCACCCAGTTTAGGCTATGTCCACCGCGAACAACCAGTCCTTCCTTTCTATTATCCAGCAAAATGAAGAGACACAACCTATAGCAGATCCACTGCAATATCCTCTGTTTTCTCTCACAGTATCACCTCTCTGTTTCTCGCTCGAAGAATACACATCTATTACACAGCCTCAATACAATGCCCTCATACAAAGAGAGGGGTTGCCTTCTAGGGAAAAAAACCCTAAACTAAACATAAGTTCTACTGTCAGATCATTTGCCTAATGAACGGCCCAGATTGACTAGAAATTACTATACTTTTACAAGGCAATTTTACATCTTTTTTTAGCTTCAGGGGCGCTGCCCCTGAAACCCCACCGGGACTGCTGGTCCCTGGACCCGCTAGCCGAGGGGAATCGGTCCCCTCGAACAGCCGTCGGGGGGACAAGTCCCCTCCCCCCCCCCCCCCCGCACCCCCCCCCCCGCGTGGAGGGGTGTACAAACTTCCTGGAGTATACATCCAGCTGAAATAAAGACCTCTAAATAATCATGCTCCACACCCAACAATCTCCCACTTGGATAATGATTGTAGCAACTCCATCGCTGCTTCATTTGCTCGAAAATGACTCCTATTTGGACCTGGCTATTTCTCATCTTCATTGTCATCCTTGAAGACCAATTGAAACTGAGCATATTCTCAGTTTCTCCCTAGTTACAACTTTTGTTAGCATATCTGCAGGATTCTGGCTAGTGTGTATCTTTTCTAGCTTCAACTCTCCATCTTCCAACGTTAATCGTATGAAATGGTACTTGAGCTATATGTGTTTAGTCCTGGAATGAAATACTGAGTTCTTTGCAAGATGAATGGCACTTTGTCTATCACTGTACAATGTGCCCATATCATGCTTCTTACCCAATTCACCCATAAACCTTTGTAACCAAATCATTTCTTTACTAGCCTCTGTAGCAACAACATACTCTGCTTCTGTTGTTCAAAGTGCAACAACACTTTGGATTTTTGAAACCCAACTGACAGTTGTTCCACCTACAGTAAATACATATCCTGTAGTGCTCCTCCTGTTATCTCTGTCACCTACCATATCTGCATCAACATATCCCTGTAGAGAAATGTTTTAACCACCAAAGCATGATGGTTGAGTTGTGGTACCTTTCAAATATCTGAGAATCCATTTCACTGCCATCCAATGTTCCTTTCCTGGATTGCTCATGTACCTGCTTACAACTCCCACTGCATGTGCAATAACAGGCCTTGTGCAGACCATTGCATACATTAAGCTTCCAACTGTTGATGTATATGGAACTTTAGACATATAATCCATGTCTTCTTGGGTCTTTGGGCACATTTCCTTACTAAGTTTGAAATGGCTAGAAAAAGGTGTACTAACTGGTTTTGCATTGTGCATATTAAATCTTTTCAACACCTCTTGTATGTACTCATTCTGAGACAATGTTAATTTGCGATTTTTTCCTATCTCTAGTTATTCTCATACCAAGGATTTGTTTTGCAGCTCCCAAATCCTTCATTGCAAATGAATTTGCCAATTTTCTTTTGAGCACATTTATTTCCTGCATGTTAGACCCTGCAACAAGCATGTCATCCACATACAATAACAATATAATATAGTTGCCATCATTTTTCTTTTTCAGATAAACACAATGATCAGAGTGACATCTAGTATAACCTTGTTCAGACATAAACTTGTCAAATTTTAGATACCACTACCTTGGAGCTTGTTTTAAGCCATACAAGATCTTCTTCAACCTGCACACTAGTTTCTCCTTCCCTTTCACCTCATATCCTTGTGGCTACTGCATATATATCTCTTCTTCCAAATCCCCATGGAGAAAGGTTGTCTTTACATCTAACTGCTCAAGATGAAAATCTTCAACTGCTACTAGACTTAAAATAGTTCTAATTGAAGTCATTTTAACAACAGGAGAAAATATTTCATCAAAATCAATACCTTTCTTCTATGCAAACCCCTTCACCACAAGTCTAGCTTTGTACCTTTGTTTTCCTCCATCTTCTTCCTTCAGCCTGTAAACCCATTTATTCTTCAATGTAGTTTTTCCTGCAGGAAACATGACTAAGTCCCAAGTCTGGTTATGCATTAAGGATTCCATCTCTTCTTCCATGGCTAGCTCCCACTTCTTCCTGCTTTCAACCTGCATTGCTTCTTCATAACATTCGGGTTCACCAGAATCAGTCATCAATAAATAATATAATGAAGGAGAGTATCGTTCAAGGGGTATACTTATCCTGGTAGATCTTCTAACACCACTTTCAGGTGTTTGGGGTGCCTGTTGCTATTGTGGCGGTTGTCGTGGTTGTGGTTGTTGATTATTATTATTTTTAGGCACCTTTACTTTTTCAGTGATCTCATCAAGAACTTTGTATTCCGTATTTTCTTTTTCCTGTTTCTTTTCCTACAACTGATTCTTATACAAGACCTTTTCATTGAATATTACATCTCTGCTCCTAATTATTTTGTGATTTTCATAATCATATAAGCGATAACCAAAATCATTAACACCATATCCAATAAAGGTACATTTCTTTGATTTTTCCTCAAGCTTTGTTCTATTTTCCTTATTAATATGGACAAAGGCCTCACAACCAAAAGGCTTTAAAAAAGAGTAGTTTACCGTTTTACCTATCCATGCTTCCTCTGGAACACCACCATCCAAGGAACTTGAAGGCCCTCTGTTTATTAGATAAATAGCAGTATCTACAGCATCTGCCCAAAATTGTAAAGGCAATCCTGCATGCAATCTCATGCACCTTGCGCGCTCCATGATTGTTTTGTTCATCCTTTCTGACACGCCATTTCTTGTGGTGTTCTTGGAACTGTCTTCTCTCTATGAATTCCATGCTCTAAACAGTACCTATCAAACTCTTTGCTGCAATATTCACCTCCATTGTCTGATCTGAGACACTTCAATTTCTTTCCTATCTCAATCTCAACCAAAGCTTTCCATTTCTTGAAAGTATCAAATACATCAGATTTATTCTTAATACAATAAATCCAAGTTTTTCTAGTTGCATCATCAATAAAAGTAACATAATAACGAGAGCCACCAAGAGATGATACCTGAGCAGGTCCCCATACATCTGTATGCACAAGCTCTAATTTTTCGCTCTTCAATTCTTTCCCAACTCTAAGAAATCTGACTCTCTTCTATTTTCCATAAACGCAATTCTCACAAAAGTCC
This sequence comes from Pinus tabuliformis, assembly GCA_031772625.1. Classification (NCBI taxonomy): domain Eukaryota; kingdom Viridiplantae; phylum Streptophyta; class Pinopsida; order Pinales; family Pinaceae; genus Pinus; species Pinus tabuliformis. Next base: position 726,985,255 of record CM062811.1, on the reverse strand, counting down.
AAATCAACATTCTTCAAACCCGGAAACAAATTCCTTGAGTGAAGAATATTCATCCCCTTCTCACTCATGTGTCCGAGCGTATGATGCCATAATGTTGCATCTTCACCTTTGGAAGTTAAAGCATTGACAAAGTTAGAAATATCATTGCATAAATACAATGTACCAACCTTTTCGCCTTTTGCTATTACCAGGGCTCCTTTGGTGACCTTCCAAGCTTTATCTGTGAAATTTGTCACACAACCTTCACTGCCTAACTGCCTTGTTGAAATCAGATTTTTCTTCAGATCTGGAACATGCCTTACCTCCTTTAGCAGCCATTGGTTTCCATTCTGCTGTTTTATAAGAACCTTACCCATTCCAACAATTTTACAGGTTTTATCATCACCCAAACGGACTTGTCCAAAATCTCCTTAAACATAGTCATGAAAATATTTCTTATCAAGTGTGGCATGGAATGAGGCCCCTAAATCTACCACCCAGGAATCAGTAATATTTTGGAAAGAAAGAATCAAAGAATCTTGTAACACCTCACTTATCACATTTGCTTCATGATTGTTTTCTTGTTGTGCATCTCCTTATTTTCCCTTCCGAGATCTACAGTCTTTCTTTAGGTGTCCTTTCTTTCCACATTTCTAGCACACTATCCCCGATCTGGACTTGGATCTGCCTTTCGTTGATTTACTGAGATATCCTAAGCTCTTTCCTCTTTTCATTTTTCTTCCCCTTGACTCTGCACTCAAAGAATTACCCGATGTCTCACCAGAGCTTTTCCATTGCATTTCCTCACTAAGGATAGCACCAACAACATCATCAAACTTTAAAGTACTAGATCTAGAAACAGAGTTACTAATGGCCATTACTAAACCATTCCAACTTTCTGGCAATGAGCACAAGAATAACAGAGCTCTAACTTCATCATCAAAGTTTACCCCTACAAAGCTTAACTAACTTGTAATAGTATTAAAATCATTTAATGGTCTGCAACAGATCCACCTTCCGACATCTTCATATTAAATAATCGTTTCATAAGAAATACCTTGTTTGAGGCCAAGGGTTTTTCATATAGTTTCGCCAACGCCTTAATCAAATCCTCTGTCATTGTTTCCTTCAAAATGTTGAAGGTGACCGACACTACAAGGCACAACCGTATTGTTCGGAGTGCTTTTCTATCGCGAAGGTTTCATTCTTCATCTATCATACCCATCGACATCTTTGTTTTTCCACCCAATGGTAGGTACAGATCTTTCTAATATATATAATCTTCCATCTACATCTTCCACAATGAGAAGTTTTGGCCATTAAATTTCTCGACCCTAAACTTACCATCTTCCGCCATTACTCCCACTCGAACCAGGAACCCTTCTCTCCTGCCAGTTTGTCAGCCAAATAGACCTTCGGCTCTAATACTAGTTGTTAGAAAATTATATATCACAGAGCAATGGAACACATAGAATATTGCATAAATATAAACACAAAAAATGCATAAAACCAGAGAGACACAGATATACGTGGTTCACCTAGTTTAGGCTACATCCACCCCGAACAGCCAGTCCTTCCTTTCTATTATCCAGCAAAATGAAGAGACACAACCTATAGCAAATCCATTGTAATATCCTTTGTTTTCTCTCATAGTCTCACCTCTCTATTTCTCGATCGGAGAATACACATCTATTACATAGCCTCAATACAATGCCCTCATACAAAGAGAGGGGTTTCCTTCTATGGCAAAAAATCCTAAACTAAACATAAGTTCTACCGTCAGATCATCCGCCTAATGAATGACCCAGATTGACTAGAAATTACTATACTTTTACAAGGCAATTTTACATATGTTTTTAGCTTCGGGGGCGCTACCCCCAAACCCCCCCCCCCCCGGGGGACCACTGGTCCCCAGACCCCCCAGCCGGGGGGTATAGGTCCCCCCAAACCCACGCCCGGCACCCACCCGCCTGGAGGGGTGTACAAACTTCTTGGAGTATACATCTGACTGAAATAAAGACCTCTAAATAATCATGCTCCACACCTAACATCTTCGAGAACTACAACTTTTGATGTGATTTCCTCAGCAATTGTTGAAGGATTTTTCCAAAAAAACATTGTTTAGGGCCTCAAAACAGCTCCAAAAATTCAGGACCCAAAAAAATGCCAAAAATAGTAAATTGTGCTACAATTAAAGAAACTGAAAAATTGAAAGAAACAATGGTGAAGGTCCAAGTGGAATAGGCGAGTGGCCACCAATATCCACCTAGACCATTCCTCCTCCCTTACAAAGCAATGGTTCGTATTGCGTTGAGCTCCTCCATGAGATGAGGAAACTTTGTTGAACTTGGTCCCTTGTGAGTCATTTGCCTTGGTGAAGGAGTTGGCCTGCTTTGAAAACTCGATATAGTTGTATCCTCTATTATCGACTGTTCTTGATCTATGTGTTCATGATCTTATCATTTGTGGCATGTTCCATGCACTCCAGGTTGAACTCTACTGGTGTGAGTTGTTCTGCAATTTCAAATGTGTCCAACAATGGTGGAAAGTATGGTCGAAGGCGGTTTACATTGAACACTGGGTGTAGACCAAGGAATGGTGGGATGTTGAGCTCAAAGGCATTGTCACCTATGGCCTTGGTGATGGTGTATGGCCCATATCAGAGCAGTTGAAGCTTGCGGTGGAGTCTTGCAAGGCGCTCCTTCTACAAATGTAGTAAAACTTTTTCACCTACCTGAAACTTGTGCGGCACTCGATGATGATCATGGCATTGCTTGTACATAGCATTAGCCTTGTCCAATATATCATGGACATGTTGGCCGATGTGTTGAATGTGCTCAATGAATTTTTTATCCTTTCAGCATCGAACTACACGTGAGCCAAATCTACCTGAGTGGCTGCAAATGGTATGGCCACATCAATGGGGCATAATGGCTAAAATCCCAGCCCTACCTGAAAGGGGTTGTGGCATGTTGAGCTATGGAGCGAACTGTTGTAGTTGTGTTGGACATAGGGGATATTTCCATCCCGTGTGTGTGGATGCTTTGAGTTGTACATGCGCAGAATGTGTACGATCATCCTATTGACAACCTTTGTTTGTTCATTAGTTTGGGGATGGAGAGTCGTGGACTTAGTAAGTTTTGTATCCAACATGGACCAGAGACTTGAAAAAACTGCACTCAGGAATCTACTGTCTCGATTTGAGATAATGGATAGTGGGATCCCAAAGTGTACCCACACTCGCTCAAAGAAGAGCTTAGAAGTGGCCTCCGTTGTGATACTCTTCTTGCAAGCCGCCATGATGGCCATCTTAGAGAATCTATCAACGACCACAAAAATGCAATCATTGTCATGCTTAGTAGAAGGAAGGCCCGACATATAATCCATGGAGACAGATTCCGAAGGTTGACTAGGAGTAGGTAGAGGAGTATGCAAGCCTTGCTTATTAATGGTTTATTTGGAAATGGCACAAGCAGTGCAAGATCTAATGTACTTCCCAACATCCTAATGAAGTTTCGGCCAATAAAAATACTTCTATAATACCGCCATTGTTTTCTCTACTCTGAAATGTCCAACGACCTGACTGTAGTGCACCTCCCAAATAATATTGGCATGCTCACTTGAAGGAACACATATGTGTCCCAAGTCACATAACAGTGCATCTTAAAGGTGAAAATTTGGAACTTGCTTCCCTTCCAGAAGTGTCTGGTATATGTTGTCAAATTCTGGATCGCTCTTGTAAAGATGCAGCCACCCCGATGTCTCGTGCCCATAAGAGTTGAACACAGTGATTAGTGCCATGACCGATGGTCGATGAGGTAATCAGCGACGTTATTGGTGCTTCCCTTCTTATAATTAATGTTAAAATTGAACTATTGCAAATAGGCGGACCATTTCTGATGGCAATCATTCTGCAACTTCCCTTATGTATGTATGAACTGTAAAGGTCAGTGGTCTATGTGGATGATCGTTTCCTTCCCAATAATGTAATGCTTCCATTGACAGCAGTCCTGCACAATGGAATACATATTTTTGTTGTAAGTGGGGTACTTTCGAATTGTGTATGAAAGTGTCTCACTGTGGTAAGCCACTAGATGCCCATGTTGAGTAAGAACTGCACCAATAGCACAGTTGGAGGCATCTGTCTCAATCTCAAATGGTTGTTGCAGGTCGAACGAGTGCAGAACAGGGGTGATTCTTCAACTCGTAGAACACTCATTTTTGGGTTTCCAACCAAAATAAATTTTCTTTCACTTTGCCCTTGGTGACTTGACTTAAAGGCCAAGACATATGGGAGAACCCAAACATGAACCTGCTTAGAAATTTGCAAGACCCAAAAAGTTGTGAAGCTCTGTTAGAGTGGTTAGCACTGGCCAATCCAGAATTATTTGTATCTTGGATGGATCCACATGTACACCCTTCTCATCAATGATGTACCCCAAATATTGAACCTAGGTCAGGCCAAAGGTGCATTTCTCCAAGTTAGCACACATCTTTTGTTGTCAAAGAGTTTGAAGGACCTGTCAAATATGGTGGAGGTGCTATTCCCAACTTTGGTTGAATATCAAGATGTCATCTAGATACACCACCACGAATGCATTGGTGAAGGGTCGCAAGATGCATCCATCAGTGTCATGAAGGTTGCAGGGGAGTTCGTCAATCTAAATGGCATGACCAACCATTTGAATAGGCCCTCCTTGGATTTGAAGGCAGTCTTCCACACATCGGAGGGTTCGACAGGCACTTGATGATAACCTGACTTCAAGTCAATCTTGTTGAAATATTTTTCCCACCTGAGTTGGTCCAGAAGATCATCAATTCGTGGGATTAGGTACCTATTCCAGACAATGATCTTGTTTAGCACCCAATAGTCAATAAAGAGCCTCCAGGTCCCATCCTTCTTCTGTACCAATACAATCTGGCTCCCACAGGGTGATGAGCTTGGCCTAATGTGCCCTTTCTGCAATAGTCCCTGAATCTACCTCTTCATCTCATCATTCTCCAGAACATAGTGTCGATAGATTGGTACATTTGGTAGTGGTGCACCCAAGGTTAGATCAATGGAGTGCTTGACCTGATAGTGCAGAGGTACCCCTATGGGTGAGGTAAAAATATCCCTGTACTCCTCCATGACCTTGGCCATTTAATTTTGTTATGCAGAGGAGCCCTATATGGAAGTTGTGGCCACATTATTCTTTGTGCCTTGGGGGGAAATCATAAGAAAAACAAATTTCCTGGTCTGGGAAATGATCTTACTGCATTGCTTTGCAGTGATCAAAGAGATGGCGGTAGGAGAGGCGACCTCCGGTATCCTGTACAACTTATTAGCCAAAGTAATAATCATAGAACGAGGTCTAGACTCATATACAACATGTCGCTTCCACAACTATGGTTGTCCTATGAATACATTAGAAACTTCAAGAGGAGCAACGTCACATGGTACCTCGTCCGTGAAGGGCTTGATGTTGTAGGGAAGGCAGCATTGTTGGCTGACGCGAAGATCTCGTCCTTGGTGAAGCCACCCGATGGTGTACAACTATGGATATGTTTTAGTCTTTAGGCCTAGCCGCTTCATGACCTATGCTGAAATGAGGTTCTTTTAGCTCCTGCTATCGACAATGAACTGCAGCAGAGAACCCTTCACCCACATCAGTGAGTGGAAGAAGCGTTCCCCTTCCTCTGGATCTTTAAGCTCAATTTTCTGGATCTTTTTCAGTTCCCTTATTCGGTTCTGATTCAGAGTCAAAACCTACGTATGATTCGGAAGCCTTCAGCTCGGCAACCAGTGACTACTTGGCTCGACACTCACTTGTATTGTGAATGGATCTCTTATGGAACTCACACCATTTTCCCATGTCCTTCTTCATCTTCGTGGTGTTTTTCTTTGCTTGTGGCTTTGGCGAGTTGTCCTGGGTAGCCCCACCTTGGCTTGCTCCTTTGTTTTGAGGTTTGGGGGCACCTTTTTCTTGCTTTGTATTCGCATATCCAAAGTCTCGCTTCTTCTATTTAAACTTCTTCTCAATCTTTATAGCATATTGATACATCGTGCTGAGTGAGGAGATGTCTAGGAACTCCATCTCATCCTAGATGTACTTGTGTAGAGAGTCGCGGTACTTGAGCACCAAATTCCGCTCAGTATACTTGATACCCAGCTTCGTGCGAAGGGTATGGAAAGTATTTGTGAACTCTGGCACATCTTGTTCCCTTCCCTGTTATAGCGTGGTCCACTTTATGTATTTATATTCATAGCCCCCGACAAGGTAATATTGTTTCTTGATGACGTCTCGGAAAGAATTCCAAGTGGTTGCGACTAAAAACAGTGAGGCTTCACTCTCATCCTTTTGTTCGCATTAGGTTTTCCACCAATCCTTGACATGTGGGTTTCTTTGAGAAGTGAAAAAGTAATCTTTTCCCAATTGGAAAAGTCATGAACTGAAAAATATCCTTCCAACATATTTAATCGTTTATATATGGCATCTGCATCTATCAAGCCTTCAAATATGGGAATATCGAAGTTAACTTGTACCTTAAAAGTAGTAGCACCTCCAGAGTGGTTTCTGGATGAAGATGCATCACCTGTGGGTAGTCGTCGAAGGATCTGGGCAAAGTTATCCATCATCGCGTCCCTCTGTCACTCAAGGGCTTCTTCGAGAAACATTTTTAAAGGATCTCCTACCCCCTTGTCTTTCTTTTCTTTCACCATTGGAGGTCGTCGAGTTTTGCGAGGATGATCCTGCAATGGTTCAACCAAATCGATCCCTAACTCCTTATAACTTGACCTCATTGGGGACATGCAAAGAAAAATAGAGAAAGAGTAGACCGCTCTGATACCACTAGTCCGAACTTAAACAGGAATGCTACAACTTATAGATATAACCATAAACACAGAGATGTAGTAGAAAAACACTTCATTTCATTAATAGAAAAATATTGAACTATGCTTACAAACAGAATAGAAATAAGATAGCTTGGGCGATGGTAGCTTATCTCTGAGAAGAGATGTGGTGGCTACATGCCTCTCAACTCAGTTCCAATGAGGTTTAAGGGCCTTTTTATTATTGAACAATGAGAGAAAACCCTAAACAACTAAAACCCTAACCCAAGGAGATGTAACACTGAGATTTTATGGGCCCCATTGGGGTTAGTTGGGTATCCAACTTCCTGGGATCGTAACTTGGTCATATTATCTTGTTTGACGTGTATGATTCCTCATTAGAAAGATATCTCTAAGGAATACAACTGCCGACGTGATTTCCATTACAATTTCCAAGGAATTTTTTCCCAAAAACATCATTTAGAGCCTCAAAACAGCTCCAGAAGTTCAGCACCTGAAAAACTGCCAAATATCGTAAATTGTGCTACAATTAAGGAAACTGAAAAAATGAAAGAAAAAATGGTGAGGGTCCAAGTGGAATAAGTGGGTGGCCTCCAATATCCACCTAGATCATTGTGTGGCACTATTGATTATGGTCTGTGCTACCAAGGAAGACGAGAGATTGTGTTCAAGTATGGGGTTAGTACATCGAGTTATAAGGATAGACTGTGACAGCAAGAGTGCAATTTTCTTGGAAGCCGGAGTGTAATTTTCTTGGCAAATAACCCTACATATCATTCAAAGACAAAGAACATTGATGTTCAGTGTCACTTTGTAAGGGATATGGTTGAGGACAAAAATGTGTTACTGGTAAAGGTGGACACTTTGAATAATACTAAAGATGCATTGACAAAGTCTGTGAGCACTGAGAAGTTCTCTTGGTGTAGAGAAACAATGGGCGTTGCAGGGTTGGACCAATGACTAAGCTCTCTTATGGTCCCCTATGGAAATAAAACAACAATTGGGAGAATGTTGGGTGTGTGTTATATTCTTTCCACAACTATCCCTGCGTGTAGGGGGGTCATAGGGGGGGCAATATCCCCCCTTGTTTGCTATGCGAGGCGCAGAAGGGGGGTCACAGGGGAGGCGACAATGCCTCGGGGAAAAAAAATTGGACCCTATATTAGGTGGATGAATCTACTTATGGTTTTATGTGTGGTTTTCACACATGGTTTTGGGCATGATGGTTTTTTTCCCATGGTATTGTAGATCTAGTCAAGGGAACTATGGTTATGTTATAATCCAGGTTTAATGAATTGGGTTTTATGGATGCTTCGGCATGTATATATATGTATTGTAACATTGAAAGCAATATAATGAAAAATCAATGTGTTAGTCCCAGTTTTGGGATCTAGGGGAAAATCTCTTTGTATTTATGTTTTATGTTTTATGCTCTCAACATTGTTTATTTTCTATTTTTAGAATTTTGTATGTAGGTAATTTATGTACGGGGTTAAAACCTACACTATCTCCTATGAGAACATGCACCATTGATTTACTTGTCATTTCAATTTCAAATTTACTTGTCATTTCATCATTACCTCATGGCATATGGCGCATGGTTTCCTAGCTTAGCCTCTTAACCGTCGGTCCCATGGACCACGCAACATCTTCCTATCCATTAATTTTCAATTGCTTTGCTTTCCCCATTTCATCACTATTATCGGATGTAGGATAAATGAACAAAGTTTAGTTCAGACATTTCTAAGGGTCGTGAATATTCCCACTATTGGGTGGCAATGTAACATTTTGCCCCTTTCCAATATATTTGTGTTGTTTTGTAATTTTTTTTTTGGGGGGGAGGGGGGGAAGTAGGGGAGAGATGTCTAATGTTTTGCAGGGACCATTAATTGTTATAGTTTTGGTCCCACCAATCCACCATAAATTTAGAGATGTGAAACCAATATTTAAACAAAAAAATAACATTAAGTTCAATTATCTTTTAGTTTATGTCCAAAATTTCCCAAAACATTGACTAGGCCCATAACCGTCCATAAATAGTATTTTAAGTATCAACATTACAAATCAAATCGTCCCAAATCAAAACAAATAAAACCATAAATCATTCCAAAATGGTCTATTCCAGAATTACAACGTAGTAGTCACTTCAACCCTCGTTGATCTGAACTGAAGCTATGTATCCCAAATGCATATTTATACTTGCACATAATAAAAGTTAATGTATGACAGCCATAATCGTTGTGTTATTCAACATTTAAACCCACTATGTTCAATAAATGAAACCTAACCCATTCTATTTCCCATTAAAACAGATCAAATCACATGGATCAACAATAAAAAAAATTCCCAACCATTGGATCACATCCAAATCAATTCAGATCACACATTCAAAATGAAGCCATTGCAATCCATATCCATCCTTGCCACCAATTAAATTCAAGTGCAAAAAACTATAAAAGAAGTTCAACCACTGTTGAAGTTGCATGTTTAATATTTAAACTATTCACCAGCCTTGGAGACAAACCATCACAGAACATTTCACAGTATATTCAAGTTAGTTATTTCAGTTACAGCACAATTTTCTTACAGTTTTATTTTCATTTCTCACAATTTTTATTTTAGTTTTCTTACAGTTTTATTTTCATAAAAGTATATATGTTTTCTATTTTTCTATATTCTAAGTCATTTGCGAGTTGACTGGAAAATCTGACACAACCATAATGCATATTATTGGCTAGTATGGCTACCTATAGATGAAAAAGAACAGCACTTATTTTTAGTTGAACATCAATCCTTTTCTACAATACAAATTCCAAGAAGGAAGGACTTCATATAAATTTCTACACGTTCATCCCAAAGCCAAAAAAATGTCATAGAAAGTAGTTCCTCAATCATAATTAATTGGAAAATGAGCCTCCTAGCTCCACTTTAAGAACAACTAGATGACCACTTGAATTAACAAGGTGAATCCATATTTTCAAAAGGTTGTATAGGCTTTAGCATAAATTAATGACATGTAGAAATAAACAATGGAAAAGAATTTAGTGATAAATGACAACATTTCCTTGCTCAACTAGCTATTAGTGACAAACTTGGAATGGAAAAAATAGACGTAGAAACTCCTTTATGCTTCCTTTTCTTCCAGTACTTGTCATATTTGTTGAGACAAGAAACCAATCTAGATGAAATTTAGATTAAATTTCTAGTGAATAAGATGAAGATCGTCATCATTTTTTCATTCTCTTAATTTTGTCATTTATCTTAGTTGAATTTGAAGAGGAAACCTCTATCAATTGTTTTCCCTTGCAACATTTTCATAATCACTATGTTTCTATATAACCTACTTACCTACTTAGCATTCAAATGCTCGAGATACTTCATATGTCTTTTAGATTTTCTTAAACCCACATTATCCTTCCCTTCATCAACTACGACATATTTTATGATAGCATCCTTTCCCTCTACCTTGTCAATCATTTTGCGAAAATCCACTCAAATAAATCTCCAAACTTCTTTTTATCCTTTTAACTAAATTTTTAACATTTCCATTAATTATTTTAGGATGTTTGTGAGTGTTTCCAACCTTGTCAGACTTGAAATGGAGAAAGAACAATTCCATATCCAATTCAAAATTTAGCAGCCTTTACAGTTTTCAAGTTTTAAGGATTTAATTTAATTCAAACGACAATAACTAGACCATATCAACATCTTAACCAGGAAAGGAAAAAGGTATCACTTTTTTTAGTTGAAATTGCTCCTAGAGCTTCCTTCATGCCTAAAGAGTGTTATCTATATGAATAACAGTAATGACAAACTTAGAACCATTCCCACAATAAATTTTACAGACTCAAAACCATTCCCACAATAGGAGAATCACTAACCATTACTAAGGCAAGCCTAGAGCTTCCATTGAGCTGCTAAATTCCTTTAGCAAGGCAAACCTACAACTTCCTTCATGCCCAAAGATTGTGATGATTGGGATTAACAATAATAAAAAACATGAGGCTAAACAATATAATTCAAACCCGTTCCCACAATAGGAGAATCACTAACCATTACTAAGGCAAGCCTAGAGCTTCTATTGAGCTACTAAATTCCTTTAGCAAGGAAAACCTACAACTTCCTTCATGCTCGGAGATTGTGATGATTGGGATTAAAAATAATAACAAACATGAGGCTAAACAATTTAATTCAAACAACAGTAACTAGACCAGATCAACATCTTATCTATAGGAATAACAGTATTGACAAACTAAGAACCATTCCCACAATAAGAGAATCACTAACCATTACTAAGGAAGCCTAGAGCTTCTAATGAGCTACTAAATTCCTTTAGCAAGGTAATCCTACAACTTCCCTCATGCCTGGATAATGTGATGACTAGGATTAACAATAATGACAAACATGAGGCTATACAATTTAATTCAAACAATAGTAACTAGACCATATTAACATCTTATTTATAGGAATAATAGTATTGACAAACTCATAACCATTCCCACAATAGGAGAATCACTAACCATTACTAAGGAAAGCCTAGAGCTTCTATTGAGCTGCTAAATTCCTTAAGCAAGGCAAGCCTACAACTTCCTTCATCCCTGTAGATTTTGATGATTAGGAATAACAATATTGGCAAACATGAGGCTCAACAATTTAATTCAAACAATAGTAACTAGACCATATCAACATATTATATATAGGAATAAAATTATTGACAAACTCAGAACCATTCCCACAATAATTTTTACAAACTCAGAACCATTCCCACAATAGGAGAATCACTAACCATTACTGAGGTAATCCTAGAGCTTCTATTGAGTTTCCAAATTCCTTTAGCAAGGCAAGCCTAAAACTTCCTGTATGAATGTAGAGTGTGATGATAAGGATTAACAATAATGGCAAACATGAGGCTAAACAATTTAATTCAAACAACAGTAACTAGACCATATCAACATCTTATCTATAAGAATAACGGTATGGACAAACGCATAGCCATTCCCACAATAGGAGAATCACTAACCATTACTAAGGCAAGCCCAGAGATTCTATTGAGCTACTAAATTCCTTCATGCCTGGAGATTGTGATGATTAAGATTAACAATAATGACAAACATGAGGCTAAACAATTTAATTCAAACAACAGTAACTAGACCATATCAACATCTTATCTATAGTTGGAATTCCTCCTTTAACGCGTCAAACATTCTATCCAAAATATATAGTGATATAATTGAAGACATATAACGAATTCTAGGTCAATTTCAACACACTGACAGTGGTTTTCCAAGTACAAATACAGTCATGGTATTTTAAGTGTAAAAACAAGTTATCAAAACAACAATCGTTGATATATTTGAAGACATCAAACAAATTCCTTCTATAGATTTGATTTTTCAATGATATTGTCAAAAAAGGCATATGTATGAAAATATGTTAAGTTGCTACTAACATACATGTTGATAATTTCTTGTAATAAAGCATAAATACTATTGGCTTGTATGAAAGCATAATTTTATATTAATCTTAACTAAATTCATGCAATAATTCTGCAGGTAGTTGCATTTATGGCAAGAGTTAGTTATTTTTCTCATACAAGGAGAAGTGGAAGGGTGCCCAGCTGTGATGCCCTCCATTAGATGCGGATAGGACAGGTGATGTGAATGTCAACAATGCTCCCAACAATGTTGTTGAGGATGACCATGCGACTAAAGTTGATGTTGTCACACCATCAGCCACAAAGCCACCATCAACCACAATCCAAGGGGAAAATTAAACTAAAAATATCAGCGCTATAAGAGGTTGGAAAAAGGAAGACATGTTAGTTGCAATTGACCAGATAGAGTTTAATGGATATTCAATTTATCCATCTGGAAAAAAAAAACATGGTATTCCTCCCTCATCAATACATTATTGGATAAATGGGATCCCTCATACAAAACATAGAGGTCCTCTTACAGTTATGATTGAAGAGGAGGAGGCCAAGGTGGTTGAGTGGTGTAAAGAGATGGCCCAGTTAGGACATGGGCTAGATTTGATACAACTCAATCCACAGTTGCTCAAATCTGCCAAGGGAGGCCAAACCCATTCAAAGATGGGTTTCCTAGTAAATCATGGTGGTTTGGGTTTAAAAAAAGGCATCGAGACCTTGTATTGCATACAACTGAGGGCTTTGACAGAGACAGAGCATTAAATTTGCACCCTACAGTTGTACGTAAGTTCTATTACACTTTTTCTAGTGCATACGATAAACATTCTTATGGTGTAGACCATATATATAACTATGATGAAATGGGTTTACAAGTGGGAAGGAATTATGGTATGCAGGTAATTTCCAAGAGAGGGAGTCGAAACGTGCCAAATATTTTTCCTTAACGGCAGGGAGTGGTTAACTATTCTATATTGTGTCAATGAAATTGGTGCTTCAATCCCCGGATTTTATCAACTCAAAGCTAAAAATCAACTAAAAAACTATATATATAATTTTGAACCAAGTGCATGCATGGCTGCACATCCCCATGCATGGATAACTAAAGAATTTTTTTAAATTAGCTTTATCACTTTGCTACATCTGTACCAGTTGGTGTCTCACCTAATAACAGACACCTATTGATATTAGATGGCCATGGAAGCCACATTGTTGTACAAACAATTGAGAAAGCAAACAATTTGGGCATTGACCTGTTAACATTTTCCGCTCATACTACTCACATATTGCAACCCCTTGATGTCAATGTGTTTGGCACTTTCAAGAACTATTTCAAGTCAGAGGGTGTTGCATGGATGGAAAATAATCTAGGGGTTGAGGTGAAAAGGTTCGAGTTAGCAGAGCTTGCAAGTAAAGTGTTTAAAAGGGCTTTGACACCATCAAATATCAAGGCTGGATTTAGTATGACTAGAATATAGCCAATGAATTATGATTCTCTTATGCATGATACTGGTTGTATCCAGGTGTTTCATGTGGATGGTCAAGAAGAATGGCATGTACAAACAGCTGTTGAAGTGCAAGAAGAAGTAAATGAACAGGATGATGTGGATGTAGTTGGTAATATGATTTCCCTCTCTCAAGGACACTTATATGGTGATGATGATTAACATGTATGTGAAACACAGTATAATCATGAACCAATTGATAGTAACATGGAGGTCATTCTACCAACTGAAGCACACAGAACTTTTTTTGTTGATATTGTTAATGACATTGTTGAACATGCATTTGAAAATGAAGATGTAGTTGAAAATGACATTGATGATATTGCACTAGGAAGCAACAATTACCAATTGACATTTCCAAGCCAATTAAACCCACCATCATGGCTAGCAGAAGCCATGATTAATTTGAATGAACATGGTGTCTCAATAACCAATGAATAAATCTAGAACATACCTTCACAACCAGCAGAATTGAACAATGAAATTGTTCATTTTTTGTGGACAATAGATTAATGGAAGAAGATGAAGCACTTAATGAGGCATCAGATGAAGAGAATAATATATTTCAATCAATTGTCTCGAATACTAAAAGGCAAGTTCCAAGAAATGACATGCAGGTGGGAAGGGTGGAGAAGTTACTTGGTCGGTTCCTAAAGCTATCAGTAGAGAGAGTGTCAATGACAAAAAAGCAAGGAACATCAGGTAGTCTTCATTTGGGCCAAAGTTCATAGCTATTCACCCCATAAGACTATATAAACCTATTATTTGAGTCTGAAAAAAATAAATTTGAAATTCATGAATTAAAACAAAAAAAGAATTATTTAGCCAAGGAGAAGAAAGTAGCAAGGGTTGTTGCAGAAAAACGTCAAGCACATGAAAGGCTTGAAAGAGAGAAAGTAAGGCAAGAGAAGGACCACCAAAAACAAATAGCAGGACAAGAAAAGGAAGAAAGAAAGGCTAAACAAATTCTTGAAAAGGAACAAGGGATGGTCGATATGGTTGACAGCGATGCAAGCACAACTGATGAAATTGGGATTTTGTCAAACACATTGGACAATATTGCAAATAATACACCATTATTCTAATACCTCATAAACATTCAAGTCTCTCACTATCAAAATGGGGGTTTATCCACTTTCTTTAGTCCTACCAGAGTAGGTGTCAATTTTATGTATTCTCATCACACACCTCCACTTAATGCAGGGTTTTGTAATGCAAGTATGAGGTATGGGTACTCAATTCCACCATGGTTGGAAGGGGAAAATTGGACTCAATAATATGGAAGCAACCACCACATCCTAATCAACCCTTTTTAGGTAAGCCAACCTACTTGGCTCAAGAAGGAAACTCGGGGAGTTTTGACACTAAAGATTCTCAAGGCCATAAAGAATATGGGTGTCATATTTTTTTAGTTGTAACCACATTATGATGTGGATTTTGGATGGATTGTCTCTTTTACTTTTCATGGGAAGATTTTGGCTCACAACCTAGGTTATTTTATTTCATAATGTATGTGGCATTGTAACCAATATCCATCTTAGAAGGAACATCTACAATCTGTTATAATGGAGAAATATTAAATGAGAATGCAAATAAAAACTTTTGTTATGCCTCTACACACAAATGAGTTGTTAATTAAATGACAAATGAGTGAATAATGAAATCTTGAAGTGAACTTGTTTTAATATGAAAATTCCATAAAACAGTGAATAGTAAAAGTACCTAACCTAACACCTCATATGAAACCTCATTTACTATAATTTATCTTAGAAGACAAACAGATTGCATGTGCGGTGAAGCATCAACAAGCCAAATAATGTATCAACAAGCCAAGAAAATAATTAAATGACAAACAAGTTAATAATGAAGTAACCAAGCATCAATTGAGTTTCTAATGAAATGATAAAGCATCAACTGAGTTTTTAATTAAATGACAAACGAGTGAATAATGAAATCTTGAACAAATCAATTATTTTAATATGAAAATTCCATAAAATAGTGTTCAGTAAAATTACCTAACCTCACACCTTATGAAACCTAATTTACTATAAGTTAACTTAGAAGACAAACAGAGTGCATGTGTGGTGAAGCATCTACAAGCCAAATAAAGCTTCAACAATCCAAGAGAATAACTAAATGACAAACGAGTGAATAATGAAATCAACAAGCATCAACTGAGTTGTTAATTAAATGATAAAGCATCAACAAGCATCAACTGAGTTGTTAATTAAATGAAAAATGAGTGAATAATGAAATCTTGAACAAGTCACTTATTTTAATATGAAAATTCCATAAAACAGTGAACAATAAAATTACCTAACCTCGCACCTTATGAAACCTCATTTACTATAAGTTAACTTAGAATACAGACAGAGTGCATGTGCGTTGAAGCATCAACAAGCCAAATAAAGTTTCAACAAGCCAAGAGAATAATTAAATAACAAACGAGTGAATAATGAAATATTGTTCCATGCTCAATGCATAATAATCAACCAGTAAGAAAGAGTGAATTTTAATTCTAAAACAACAAGAACCTTTCTATCTTCTTCATCAAGTTTATCATAAATTGCCTTCATTGTTGCCAAATCATCCTTAATTTGTAAGTCTTCTTGAAAAGACACAATTGGATCATCCAAATATACTACAACCACCAAATGAGGTTATGTCAAGGATGTCTTTAGATCGTAAAAATCTAAAGCACTATAAAATTTAAGAAATTCAGGCAGTGTTCTGCAAAAACTAGGAATGTTATCTAAAGAGGATTGAATTGTCTCCACTGCAACCTTAAGTATGTCAGAGAGATGTCAATAAGAAAAAAAATATATAATGGCAGAATTGGAGGTTGGACTATATATTATGTTGGTGCAACAAATTCCACATTTCCCTTAGAAAGCTTTGGAAGCTCATCTGCACCACTGTCACACTCTGCCACAAAAAAAATGAGCCATCTACCTCAAGCCCAAGACAACATACAATCGAAAATTCCATAAAAAAATGAACAGTAAAAGTACCTAACCTCACACCTTATGAAACCTCATTTATTGTAAGTTAACTTAGAAGACAAACATAGTGCATGTGCGGTGAAGCATCAATAAGCCAAATTCCAAAAAACATAATTTTTTTGGTGGGTAAGTGGCAGAATTTTTGGACTGGGAAAACCTAGTAAAGCATAAACTCAGATTTGAAAAATGGAAAAGAATAGGAAAACTCAGTTAAATGTTGAGGAAAAATTTTGCAATATTGTTTTCACTTAATCAAATCACATTTTATCCTCTCTATTGAGATTCTATCTGGGTATCCCTTGATTTCTGGGTTTTTGAGCATACAAGGTGCTTGTATTGTAGTGAGAAAGATATATTGGGTTATGTTATATATGTTTTGAAATTTAATATTTTGTAATGATTTGTGAATTATACTTCATTAGAATCTGTGTGAATCAATAATCTGAGCAAGATTATAACCTCTCGAACCCTACCATAAACCCTGCAACAAAACCCAAGTCACAATAACCATTGCGAGCAAAACAGAAAGAAATATTACTGGGTTGCCGAACCCTACCATAAAATCTGCAACTAAACCCAAGTCACAATAACCACTGCAAAGAAAGGCACAGAGAAATATTATAATGTTTTTGAACCCTACCATAAACCCTACAAAAAAACCCAAGTCGCAATAACCACTACAAAGCAAGACACAAAGAAAGATTATTGGGTTGTCAAACCCTACCATAAACCTTACAACAAAACCCAAGTCACAATAACCACTACAAAGCAAGACATAGAGTAAGATTATAACCCTGCCAAACCTTACCATAAACCCTCCAACAAAACCCAAGTCACAATAACCACTGCAAAGAAAGACATAGATCAAGATTGCCAAGTTGTCTAATCCTACCATAGACCCTACAACAAAACCCAAGTCACAATAACCACTGCAGAGCAAGACACAGTGTAATATTATAACTCTGGAAAACCCTACCATAAACCCTACAACAAAACCTAAGTCACAATAATCACTGTAGAACAAGACACAGGGAAAGATTATCGAGTTGTCAAACCCTACCATAAACCCTACAACAAAACCCAATTCACAATAACCAATGCAAAGCAAGACATAGAACAATATTATAACCCTGTCGAACCCTACCATAAACCCTGCAACAAAACCCAAGTCACAATAACCACTGCAGAGCAAGACACAGAGCAAGATTACTAGGTTGTCAAACCCTACCATAAACCCTGCAACAAAATCCAAGTCACAATAACCACTGCAAAGCAAGACACATAGCAAGACAAGAAGCAAATTCAAGACAAACCGCAAATTCAAGTGTTGAAAAACACAAAACCATAGATAAATTCCCAATAGAAAATTCATGTGTTGAAAAACATAGAGTGGTTGTTAGGATTTAAAATCCTACTGGAAAGCCGCAGAAGCCACCACCACATCTAAACGTCGCCCCAAACCTCACCAGACTTCTTTTGCGACAACCATACAAATTCCCTGTAACAAACACAAAGAAAAATTAGCATTTGGGAAAAAACCCAAAAAAATTACAACAAAATTTGAAACAAAAACCATGAATTTTAACATTTACCTGAATAGACCTTGGAACCTGCATGTTGACCATCGAACTTTGTCAAATCTCCCATTGGCTCCTTCTTAAAGAATAGGTCATAAGGATGAAACAACAACAAGCATTGAGCGAACAACCACAGATCCGTTGGTTACCCCCCCACGAAGCAAAACGAACAACCAAAAAGCCATTGTTTAACCCCCCATGAAGCAAAGTGAACAAAAACATGCACAACTTTAAACCCTAAACAAACATCTGAAAACAACAATGTCTCGTGAATAGTGCTAGAATGTCGTACAAGGTGAATCAGTATTGGAGCTGAACCTAGCCATCATCGGTGGAGTGCAATGCCCACACATGGAGCTCAGACAAGATACCACAAGGAGGCAAAGACATGAAACAAAACGGGCCAGAAGAAACCCTAGATGGAGGGTTTATGGCAGAGTTTATTGCTCCAACCAAATGCAACAAGTGGTGTTGGCCGGATAAATCAATCTTGCGGACAAGGCCGATCTCCCTAGTATCAAAATATATCTAGCAACAAGAAAGACAAGCAAATCTACTTTTCTCTAAACATATTGTGATTCATTAATAAAAACTATAGAGGTGTTTAGACCCTACCTTAAGTCCAATGCTAGTTTGTAGCAGCCATCCTTCAACCATCCGAAAGAGTTTCCTTTTGAGAACCTGCAATCACAAACAAGCACACATCAAATAACACCTACATAGCTAATATCATAAATCATGTTCATTATGGTGATCAAGGAATCCATAAAATAAACCATCAAACATAGCTTATTGAGAAAAATAAACTTATTTGTATTAACTTTGAAATAAAAGAACTTTACAACCTTTGGTGCCTTGATGTTGTACCAGCTCTTCCCAGGGTTCGAAACAGGAATCTCCTTTACTTTGACAAGCCTCACACTCTTCCAAATGAGATCAAAGAGGTATGTAATCTCTCCTCACAAAAGTTCAATTAGGAAGACTAAGTTCTAGCAGCATTTCACCTCAAAAATATTCAGCTTTCAACCTCCTCAGTAACCAGTCCAATGCTTCATTTTATAGTGCAAAGGAAGGAGGTTACAGGTCCACCTCTGAAGGGATAGAGTCCTCCTTCAAAGGGATAAGCTCCTCACATCAAGGGGTTAGCTCCTTAAGGTATGGGATGCATGAACCTTAAAGGATCAAACTTGCCACCTCAAGATTCCTTCCAAAAGCTTTTAGAAATGACTCAAATTGAGTTTTTAAGAATATACTTGCGGCTTTTTTACTTTTACAGGGGTTCGCACCCATAACACAGAGACAGAGCGGTCAGGTGCGCAGGGGTTGCGAGACCGCATGTAATTCTAAGAGAAAGTGTGGAACCAAAGTTTTATAGAATTTTAACGGTTTTTCTCTTATTTTCAAGGCTTGATATGAAAAATTGAGGCTTAATACTTGCAAAGGAGGAAAGTATGAGTGGTAATGGACTCACACAGATTGCAGAATGTCAAGGTGACAATTTTTGTGCAACAGATTGCCCCCTAAAGTGCGAAGTCTGTAATAGATGAAGATAGAATTTGTCATCTAAGAAGAGTGAAGTACTTTATCATTTCAAGGATCATCCTGTGGACACCTCAGTCGGAACCTATAAAAAAATTCAATGCAAAATATATATATATATGTGAACATATCAATGCTGAGGTAGGCATTCCCATGCTCAGATCAAAACTGACTATAAAACTAATTAAACTGCTCTGATACAGGAATGATTTGTAATACATCACGAGTATAGACATATGTAGACACAGTATGGGCACAGCCATTTGTTTATGAATAGTCCAATGTATAATGAATAACAAAATTCCTCACAGCCTGGATGGTGGAAACTATATCTAGGGTCTTGATTTCTGCTTCCCGAACTAGTACGATTCTATCCATGTGAATGAATGTGTCGAAGTCGAACATGGTAGAAACCACTTGATTACCAGTCAATGATGTGAACCGTTAAAAAGTGTGAGAGAAACCACTAGTAATGTCAATGGCTCTCAAAGTACTCAGTACAATCCATGAAATGTGAATAAATGAGCTGATGTCGAACATGTCATAGAATCCTTTGATCGAAGGTCAATGATGCAACCTATCGTCAAAGGCGAGAAACCTACCATTATGGCATGCAGATTCCAAGGTACGGACGATTTCTAGATAATGAGCTAAACTCGATAGAAAGTGATCTGTCGCAGGTAAGCCCACAACACGAAATCATAGATCAAGTTTTGAAGAAATATATTTGGCAAGGACTAACTCAGGGATGGTCAAAATGGATGACAAATATTTTGCAAATGAATGGTTTATTTGAACTAACCTCTTGAACAAATAATGACACTGCAGATGGTTTGGTAACAATTGACCCAAATCTAATACCCAGAAACTGGCTGAAGACCTTCAATATGGTTTGATTAATTGTTGAGCAAAGGATTTCCCAACCCAGGTAAACAAAAGTGTCGTGTTCAAGAGTGGTTGACTGCTTTTCTAAAACACAAAGTATAACAAACAGGTTCATTTTTCTCTCTTTTCCCCCACCATTTCTGGCAAGTACCTCTTTATTTTTGACAAGCTTGAGGAGGATAACATTTGCTTGGTTATAAGCTCATCCTTCGAATGAGTCCAAATTAGTTTAAAATTTGAACCCTAAGAAGGAGTGGTTCATTCCTGTTTAAAATTGAACAAGTCCTTACTGTTAAATTTTAACAAGTCCAGTATAGGAAAAACTCGGGGCTTTTCAATTTTAGGGAGTCAGACGAAAAACTTAAGGAAACTCCATGGGTGTCCTTTTTTGTAAATTTTTGTCCCTCAAGTCCGAAAAAGTATAAAATAATACTTGAAAGAACCGCTTGACCATTACGATCAAGAATTACTTTTCATAATTAGTAGCTCCGATCTGAAAAAGTAAAAAAGTGATCGAAGACACGTCATTTTATAACCAATATCGAACTTTAAACGACAAAATTCCGGCAATCTTTTCATGTTTATACGGTCAGAAAAGAGTTGTAAGTGGACCACCTTTTTAATTCTGTTTAACGAGTCAAAAAGGGAAAAACTCGGAAATCTTTTCATATTTTATGAGTCAGAAAAGAGCTTAAAGAGGACTCCAATGTTTCACTTTTTCGTAAATTTTGGAAGAGTCCGAAAAAGTGAAAAAGTATGCTCTTTGTTGAAAATGATCAATTATCCCTGAACATCCAATATTCTGCACAAAAAATCAAAACATTACTCATACCTGTTTAAGATAAATAAAAATGCATCAAAAAGTTACCTTTTTAAAGAGAAAAATGAATAAATTAAAAATTCATTTATTCAAAAAAGCTTATAAAAAGGGCTTTTGTAAATTCATTTTTACTGTTTGATTTCAGAGTGAGAAGTGAGAGCTTTTGGGTAAGAAACTTCCTGTGAAGATTGCGGAAAATCTGTCCGTTGGAATCGAAAACCGTCAGCTCCAAGTAATCCACATCATCCCTATCTTGCATTTCAACCATTTACATTTCGTTTTTAGGCTTTAAAATTGATTTTTTAAGGAGAATTTGCTTTCGAAAAACACTCGCGGGGGTCCACAGGTGCAACATGCGGCCCCTACGGACCTGGGTCCGCACCTATTGCTTACGATGAGTGCGGACCTACGCACTGTCCCTAACCAGCGGGTGCGGACCCCGCGAAATAGGTTTTAAAATTTCAAATTTCTCTATTTCCGCCCAAAAAAAAATTGAACTAAATTGTTCTAATATGTCTTTTTTGCAATGTAGGACATTCAAAATGCTTATTTGGTGGGAATGCGAGCATGAGGATGTGTACCTTGCCGCAATAAATCATCAACCCACATTGGATGCGTTGAGGGCATGCAGACTGTTTAAATTCTGGGCCATACCTGACATGAGGGCCCAAGTAGACTTCTTGCAATGGCTGGTAGATAGGTGGAACATACAGGGCCAGTGTTTCATGATTGGTGGCCACCGGCTCGAAATCGAGCTAGAGGACATATATTTCTTGACTGGTTTCCCCAAGAGAGGCGAATGATTATCTCTTTTCGGGACTAGGCCAAGTGGCTAGTCTGTCGCTAGTCTCCAATTGGAGTTTTGCAATGATCAAACAGAGGACAAACGGATTGATATTAAAACTATCACCCGTCCTGAACTTAAGGTTATTGCTTTCATTGTCACTAGACTATGCAGGAGTGCAGCATTGCATGTAGCTACCGGATCCCAGATGCGAATGGCAGTAGACTGTTATTGAGGTAGGCTGTGTTGGCGAATGTAAAAGGCCAACTAACTAGAGCAAAGAACGGAAAACTAAAAAACTTTGGATATGGTTTCCTGGTTGTGAGCTTTGGTCTAGAGAGGGTCCCTATGTTGGTCCCACAGCAGCTTTCTGTTGCGGCTAGTCTTCCTTGAGAACCTAGGATAATGCGTTGGTTGCAGTGATGGCTCATCGTCCTGAGGAGGGTTCAGAGGTTGTTCGATTTCCGCTTGAGTATTTTCATTGGTTGAGGAACCAACTTTTTGTGATTCAAAATTTTTCATATGCTAGGATGGATTATCGTGGTGACCCAGACATGACTCTTCCACCAGGAGAGCAGTGGGATGATTCAGGTAAAATCATTCTCAACATTTTCTAAGTTTTCTAATTTTTTTTGTTTTTTTTTAAATCGTCCAAAATTGATAACAAATTTTTAAATGCAGATGTGGGTCCACGACAACCAAGCGCTCTCCAGCCTTATGAGAGGAGACCCCTAGCTGCAGCAGTACCGGCCCCATAGGACCAATCTACAGAGACCCTAACTGAATTGGAGAATCATCTAGAACGTTTGACAGCAGATATTCCAGAGACTGGCATCGATGATATTCCACTTAGGTTACAGCTATATGTGATTGGGGTCCCAGAACCTTTTAGGAGGTTCCTTTGTAGAGTGGCCCGAGCAGTGGTTGTTATAGCTCCAAATCTCACTCTTATGGTTTGTGATGCTGCACTCATGGCCTAGGGCAACCCCTCCTTCCAGACCTGGTCCTAAAATTTAAAAAACAGTGTTTTATCCCTTATACGCGACATTGCCCTGAGTTAAACGCGTGTACACGCGGGTCTGTGTATACCCAACCCGTGTGTATGTATTAAAACACTTAAAAAAATAAATAATTCCTTATTTTCGGGCGGAGATCGCGGGTTTTACCTGCTGATCACCTATTAGTGCCCGTGGCCCAACTGTTCCCAACCAACTCCTAACTAAAAAACTACTTTGGAGATGGTATAAAAAGACATCAAAGGGAAGGCCTAAAGAGAGAGAAAAAAGAGAGCAAGATTATTATGTTGAGATTTTCCCCTTAGACCAGGTCTGAAGTCCTTGGTGCCTTCTGCACTTCCCCCATTTTGCATAGGAAACCCTTGTTTCCATGTGTATTGGCGATCATTCATTCTTTATATCACCATTGAGTAAGACTTGGAAGGAGCTCTTGTTGGAGGCTTGAGGCTGGAACGAATCCGGGAGGAAGCTTTGCTTGGAGCCTGCTGAAGGTGTTTCAGGTGAAATCTTTCCGTTATATGTACTTTACTTGCCTTTATATAAAGAAACGCGTCTTGGTTCCCGAAACAATCTTTCTTTGTGCTTATGAGATTCTTGTTTTGAATTCTTATGCAAGTAGTTACTTAAAATTTTTATAACTAACTTTATAGCATGAAGATGGTTTGTGTATTAGTATTTGTCCATGTACTGTTGTGTTCTTTGATTTGTTTGTTTTACAGGTCAAAGGAGAAGAAGGGAACTCCAAGAAGGGTTTGGACCCTAAATGCCTTCTTATCATGATCATCACTAGGGATAGGATGATCGCTTTTGTAGACTCACGCGACATTTTATGTCTTTTTGTACTATCATTTTTGCTGATAATAAGGTGTTTTTCAACCTATGATTGAGACGATGTAAATTTGACACACTTCTATGCTATGATATGTTACTATTACTGGCTATCTTGTATAACATATTATGGAATGTTTTTAAATTTACTATTTTGATTATTGCAAATGTCTATTTAACATACGAGAAGAAACTGCATCTGCTAATGTATTTAAATATCTTGGAATATGTTGATATTCAATTTAGTCAAATTCACGTTCCAAGAGACGAACTCTCAAGAATAATCTTAATAACACTGGATTTCTAATGGAATAAATCCTGTTAAGATGTAATACAACGAGTTCAGAATCTAACCTAACAATCAAACTCTGAATCCCAAATGAGATGGATTCAGATAATAACTCAATCACTACACTATACTCTGCAATGTTATTTGTTGTTTGACCGAGGCTTACCCCATGCATAGATACTAACTCATCAGAGGGTGAATAGATAACCCAAGCTGCGGAAGAAATGTTCCGTGTATTACGACAAGCACCATCAGCAAAACCAATGTATGTTTGAAGAGACGTCGACATCTGCAATATCAAGAGTAAAATCAAGATAAGCAGGAATAATGATAAAAGCACTCTCTAAACTAGGCACACATTTCTAATCTAAAACACACCAGCTAGAAAGAAACTAATCTAACAAAAATCTCCACACCAAAATTTAAGCATAATATCTCTTCAGATAAAGCCCATTTCTGGGTTTACCCAAAGAGACACCGTCAAAATCTACCAATTCATAGGCCCCTTTTGCCAGCTTTTGCTTAACAATATAAGGACCATGCCACATAGGTACAAATTTTCCAGCCCATAGTTTATCGTTTGCTTGATGGTATAGTAAGACTAGGTCTCCTTCCGAAAAATTACGAGATGTAACATTTCGGTCGTACTGAGCTTTTATCCGCTTCGCATGAGTTTCGATTGCTAATGCAGCATCACGTCGATTCTCATCTAGTTGAGCTAAGTACAAAAAACATTTATCCTCTTCAGAAGTGGCTGGGAGTAATTCTATGGCTATTTGCAATGACAGAATTTCGCATTCAATGGGTAATACTGCTTCCAAACCGTAAACCAGTTGAAAAGGAGTGAAACCAGTTGATGTTTTTACTGAGGTTCAATATGCCCAAAGTGTTGAAAATAACATGTTATGCCAATTCGACCTATGAATACCAATGATTCGTTGGATCATAGTGACTAGAACTTTATTGATAGCTTCAACCAGACTATTAGCCTGTGGGTAATATGGAGTAGAACTATTGTGATGTAGTCCAAGTTGATCTGTCAGTTCAGTCATCATGATGTTTTGAAAATGACTCCCATAATCAGTAATAATAGCTTGAGGAACACTGA
This sequence comes from Pinus tabuliformis, assembly GCA_031772625.1. Lineage (NCBI taxonomy): Eukaryota > Viridiplantae > Streptophyta > Pinopsida > Pinales > Pinaceae > Pinus > Pinus tabuliformis. The sequence goes on along the minus strand of CM062811.1, from coordinate 726,959,663 downwards.
ATCTAGTAATTATATGATTGAAAACAAAAATTGCAGTAGTTTTTCCATCTTCCGAAAATGTGGGCATCGCCTCGGCCCACTTAGTAAAATAATCTACCGCAAGGATGATATACAGATGCCCCTCGGCCGAGTGAGGGTTACATGTAATAAAGTTGATACCCCACTTTCCAAAAGGACCGAAAACAATTATAGGGTGGAGAGGAGCGGGTGGAGCATGCATCTTACGATCAAAAATTTGACAAATGTGGCATTTCCGGACTGCATAGATACAATATTTGAATGAGGATGGCCAAAAATAATGCGCCCGCAATATCTTTTGGGTTGTGGCATACCCAGACATATGACCACCACATGCTCCAGAGTGACAGTCATTCAGAAACTTTTCAGCTTCCTCATGAGTTAGATAACGTCGGAAAACAGAATCCGCCCCACGACGATAGAGTGTATCTCCAATAATATTGTATTGTTGGGATTGGAAACGTATTTTCCGTTGCTGAGATCGTGAGATTTCAGGCCGAAAAGATTGGGTTTGGAGATAAATAATAATATCTCCATACCATGGATCAAGAGTACTGATAAGAAACAAGGATTCATCCGCAATGGGCTCTTCCGCCACATTTTCAATATCAGTACGTGGGAAATCATACATCAGTTCCACAAAAACCAAAGATTTCTTAGCCTTGGATTTTTCAAATTCCAAGTCAAATTCCTGCAAGATAACTATTCATTTGGAATACTTGCCCCCTAGCAATTGTTTGGTCAAGTTATAGATCATAGGGTTACAGTCAGAAATTACCGTGGTTTTTCGTAATAAGATGCAGTGACGAAATCTTTGGACAGCTTGAACAGCCGCTGTTGAGCCTCAAACCTGCACCTTCCTATACACCCTCTCAGCCTTCTTTTTCCACTTACTTCATCCACCAAGCTGTTAAAATCATTGCATTATAGTCTAGAAAGAGCTTTTTACATGGTTTTCTGATTATGCTTATGACTGTGATTTGGTTTAGATTTTTGTTCAAACAGTGACGGAAACTTGTTAGTTTTCGCAGCCAGCATAGGTTTCCGCAGCCAGCATAGGATTCCGCAGCTATTTTGTTAAAATCTATGCTACAGGTGTCCTATGAAGAAATGAGCCACATGGGCAAGCTACAGGTGATGGGTACATGGAACGTGTCCCTTCAAATCAGCCAAATCATCCATAGAAGGTCACGGTCAACAAGGGTCAAAGGCAAAGCCAACCAAGGATTTTAGCGGTGGCACGTCTCTGTTTTGAGCACGTGAACGTTTACGTGGCACAGTCCTCAGCCCACGAAGACACCGGCATACCTGGAGATCATCCTCGTAACCTGCTACCACTCTGAAGCTTTAATATACATGATGACAGTTACGTTAGATCTCGGCTGAGGAGATCTACGCGTCCTTGGCAACACAGTTAATAGCATAGGATTCAGTTAGTTAGTTTCAGTACTTTTTCATTATAAATAACGCGTTGATGAACGTTGTGTAAAAAAGCTTTTGCGATGTAATTTTTGGAACTGTTTCTATTAGCACCCCACTGTACTTTGTTTTATATATGTTGCTGCTGCTTTAATACATGAGAAGACTACTTTGTTAAGCTCGTTATTGTGACTGTTCGTTGACTGGCTGAGGTGGCAGAGGGCCCCTGCGCACTAAAGCCCTGTATAGTTGTTTTCATTATGTTTTTGTCTTCATAATCATTAGCTTGTATATAACACGCTGTTTAGATGTTTTTAAATTCATTATTGTTTACATGCTCACTTCCGTTTTTATAGTTGTCAGCTGATCAATGTTTTTCTGCAGGTTTTCTTAGGCAGCCCGGGCAAATTTTCATCTTTTTGATAACTATTGACATACTTGTCCTTCCTGCTAACTTTCATTTTCTGAAGTTTAATTCCAGCGATGTTCTTTTTTTCAAGTTGTGATTTGCTTATTTATTTTTCTGTTACTTGGACATCATACTACTCATCAGTTTATGGTTTCTTTCTATAGTCAAGTGACTCTATTAGTAAGAAATCAGAATATTACTTATTGTAGTGTGATTTAGTTATCATATTGCTTAAACTCATTCATGATTGCTTCCCACAAGGTAGATTGAGCTGAAGGGTAAAGGATCAGAAGAGTTGAAGTAGTGTGATTAGTTTCCTTTTCTGCAATTTAATTTCTTGCCATCTAAGATATCATATTTCTTGACTTGTTCATGATTGCTTCCCACAAGGTAGATTGAGTTGAAGGGTAAAGGATCAGAAGAGTTGAAGTAGTGTGATTAGTTTCCTTTCTGCAATTTAATTTCTTGCCATCTAGATATCATATTGCTTGACTTGTTCATGATTGCTTCCCACAAGGTAGATTGAGCTGAAGGGTAAAGGATCTGAAGAGTTGAAGTAGTGTGAATTAGTTGCTTTGCTTTTAGTTTGAGTTGCTTTAAGTTCAGTTTTTACTTTCTTTTTCATTCAGCAGCAAGGATACTGGGCCATTATCATTAGTTCACTGTTTAATACATTGATTTCCTCTTAAGAATTGATTTCATTACAGTTGTTTTAAAGCTTTCTTTTTGAGCACTTTTAAGTTTTGGAAAATCACTGTAGAAATCACCATCACCATCCATACTTAACTTTCATTTTCGCCATCACACATTAGGGAAACATAAATCCAAAAAAAAACTAAAAAACTCAAAATTGACAAAAGACTAAGGAAATGGTTATCTAGTACATATAGTACACTTCACTTCGTCAATTTACGAACCCCGGATTGACATTTTAAATAGCAATTTAGAACACACTAAATTGACCAAACAGCCGCCAAGGCCAATTTCTCCACATGCGAATATTTAAGCTCAGTCAGATTCAGAGTTCGACTAAGATAGTAAATCACATGTTCACCATTATTGCATCCTCCCAACTACAACCAGGATTACTTTTTGTACCTTGCCGCCAATTTGTTGGCAGGATAAATCGATCTTGTGGACAAGGGCGATCTCCCTAGTATCAAAAGATATCTAGCAACAAGCAAGACAAACAAATCTACTTTTCTCTAAACATATTGTGATTCATTAATAAAAACTATAGAAGTGTTTAGACCCTACCTTAAGTCCAACGCTAGTTTGTAGCAGCCATCCTTCAACCGTCCGAAAGAGTTTCCTTTTGAGAACCTGCAATCACAAACAAGCACACATCAAATAACACCTACATAGCTAATATCATAAATCATGTTCATTATGGTGATCAAGGAATCCATAAAATAAACCATCAAACACAGCTTATTGAGAAAAATAAACTTATTTGTATTAACTTTGAAATAGAAGAACTTTACAATCTTTGGTGCCTTGATGTTGTACCAGCTCTTCCCAAGGTCCGAAACAGGAATCTCCTTTAATTTGACAAGCCTCACACTCTTCCAAATGAGATCAAAGAGGTAATTAATCTCTCCTCACAAAAGCTCAATTAGGAAGACTAAGTTCCAGCAGCATTTCACCTCAAAAATATTCAACGTTCAACCTCCTCAATAACCAGCCCAATGCTTCATTTATAGTGCAAAGGAAGGAGGTTACAGGTCCACCTATGAAGGGATAGAGTCCTCCTTCAAAGGGATAAGCTCCTCACATCAAGGGGTTAACTCCTTAAGGTATGGGATGCATGAACCTTAAAGGAGCGAACTTGCCACCTCAATATTCCTTCCAGAAGCTTCTAGAAATGACTCAAAGTGAGTTTTTAAGAATATACTTGCACCTTTTTTACTTTTACAGGGGTCCGCACCCATAACACAGAGATAGAGTGGTCAGGTGCGCAGGGGTTGCGGGACCGTAGGTAATTCTAAGAGAAAGTGCGGAACCAGAGTTTTATAGACTTTTGAGGGCTTTTCTCTTATTTTCATGGCTTGATATGAAGAACTGAGGCTTAAGACTTGCAAAGGAGGAAAGTATGAGTGGTAATGGACTCACACAGATTGCATAATGTCAAGGTGACAATTTTTGTGCAACAAGTGGCACGTCCCACTCGACACCTGGCGTATGGAAAATGAGGGTGTGTCCACATCAATTTCTAGTGTGGAAGGGAGGGTGCACAAGTGGCGTCCCTCCCCTAAGCGACCAAATTTTATACCCCATCTATTTTTCTTCCTCAATTAACGTGTTTTTCAATGCTGATAATTTTTTATTGAGATTGAGCATGAAAATTACTAAGAGTAATTTAATTTTGTAGTTATTTTTTATTATTATTATAGTTTTATAATTTAAAAAGATAGAATTTTATTTAAATTGAAATTTAATGTTTAACGTTAATTTAAAATTAAGGATGTTTTTATAAAATTATTTCATTATAGAACTAACTTAGATTACAATATAACATTAACTATTTAAAATTTTCATTTTTTAAATTGAAATTTTGGGTGTGAAAGAGGTTCTTTTGTAATAATATTATCTTATTTTACATAGATTTTGTAACAATAGAAATTGAAAATATTGATTACATAAATGGGTCCAATTATTTTCTTTGGAGGATGAGTTTGAGTATGGGGACAATTGGTTTGTAAATATCTTGGAAGATGTTATGCTCTCATAATCCATGAGCTATATTGTTAAGTTTAGAGATTAGATGTTATTACAAACACAGAATTTTGTAAGTCCTCTATTAACCAATGTAATAGTACAAATATAAATACTATTTTAGATACATAATTAGTCAACTAAGCAAATATCTCAACCACTAGACTACTCTAGTAAGCTAACTAGTTGGAGATAATTTCTTACATCCAACTAAATCTAACCACCCCCTATAAAATAGTAATAAACTCAATACTATATACATAGAGAACCAATTCTACCTAATAATTACCATTAACCAAAACAACTATATATGATAATATACATAAGACAAGTAGGAGTTACATACTCCAACACTCCCCCTTAAGGACTACCTTGTCTTCATCTTCATCCATTGAGATATTCAATGTTTTCTCCTCTAAAACAAAAAAAGCCTCACTATGACTTGAAAAATCTTCTCAATAGCAAAGTCCACACAAATTTACCTTATTTTTCCACCATCATTTCACTTCCATTGCTACATGACTTCTAGAGTAATTTTCACAAGTTATTCAATTGTCTTCACTTGGGCTTTCCTTACTATGGGCTTCTTCACTGAACTATCTTGTGCTTCTTCTTGTACCTGCATAAAACTGATTATTGATGTCCATATAAAATAAATACCATCTGCATGGTACACCTTCAACCCTCATACCTATCTACTAATTAATTCCACATCTTGATGTCACATCCACTCTATACATAATAGGGATAAGCACTGCATGATTATGTGTGTTACCATGCTAATACTTGTAGAATTGGCTAAAGAAGGCTTATAAAACATTGTGGAAATCAACTTGTACAACTTGGACCAAAACATTGGGGTATCGAGTACAATCGATTGTTCACCCATTACAAAACATAAGCATCATTGCAACAATTTATCTTAGGTACAACAAATATTGAAAATTCTTACAAAGGTTACCAAAAAATAAGCCCATCTCATCTCCACAGATCACTTTTGCTTTACCTCTTCGACTAGAGCCTTATTGCTTTGTCATTTACCATTCATCTTTGTCGAAATATTCCTCTTGTTTTACTTCATCACAATTATATCTTCCATTACTTCTTTTTTGTTTTATGTCTTTATCATCTCTTCATAATATCAGGTACTTAATGATTCCTACAAATAAAAAATTTCTATTGTTGGAATGACCAATTTCAACACAAACTCAAATCATGATAATAATTGGCTAGACTAAATGTCACGCCAATAACAGCCTCTTTTCTTTCATCTCTTACAACAATGTATTGCAATAACATTATTTTTCACTATAACTCACACAACTTACTTTTGACTTCACTTCAATTTGAGATAACTTAGTAATACTAACCTTAATTACAACTTTAACAATGACTCAACTTTATAAGGAAGACTTGTACTTCATGTGAATATATCCATTAATACATCATTCACATCATTTTTACTTATTTTTCACCAAGCCAATTAAAATTAAACATTAAAATTATTATGAATTTTTTAGATCACTTCAATGACATAAGTTTTGAAACCTAGTTTAATATGTTATTGGCTTGCTTAGATAAATATCCAATTTTCAAATGTTGCACATGAATCAATAATGTAAATATTAAGTGTCCTTTCTTTCATGCTAGCTCTATCAATGCATATACTTGTATCATGGGCCTAGTAGGAAGAATGCAACTCTAGGCCCTCCTATTAGTATCATGCTCACTCCACAAGTTGACCTTATCTAGAGAAGATTTGAAAAAATAGTTTCTATAAATGAGCCACAAATGCAACTAGTACTCCTCTACAACCATCATTTGAATAATAAACAAATAAACATTGTCACGGGCATTCATTGGCCATATGATATCGTATGCACACATCAGTCAATCCTAAAATAACAACTTATTTTCTCTTCTAGTGTATTTATCATGGAAATTCACTGGCTATATGATATGAAGTATTCAAACTTCAGTCAATCCCAAAATAACAACTTGTCTACTCTTTTGATCTCTTTGGGCCCTCTTGCAAGGGAATCAAACTTAGACTCACTCTGATATCATGATACAATGTTAGAATGGAGGAGTATACATTATTTCACACACTAAAAATAACACATTGCACTATTCCACACATTACATTATTCCCCCTGTTTTTAGGTGGTATGTTGACATACTATATTATTCCCCTCTTGTGCCTTATTCCCCTCATGTCTCTAGATGGTATGTTGAGGGAGTTAGGTTCAAATCCAGTCTAATACCAATAATAGATATTATTACACTAATATGTGTGTGAGAGAGATCCCTATATTAACCAATGTAATAGTACAAATAAAAATACCTTAAATTTGTTTTAAGATAAACAAAGTATATTTGACACATAATTACTAAGTTGAGAAAATATTTTGACCACACACTCATCAAAGAAGCTAGCATTAGGGGAATTTTGTGGTCTAAAATTGGCCACTTAAGGAAAATAACAAAATAATAGTTAAAATAATAAAATAAGATTTAAGATTCTTTAAAGAAAGAGAAAGGAAACTATTTTTTTATTGTATTTTCGGCTTGTTCCCTTTCATTTTTACTCAAATATCGTGTGTAGAAACTCGTTGGATGTAGAATGGAATTCTGTGTCCAATGATTACCCAATGTGCATACCTTTGAGTAGATCCACATCAAAAGACTTGAAAATGCATGAAAAAGGTTTGTTGAAACAAAGTTTTTTCATGTATTTTCAACTCTTTTTTATGTGAGTCTACTCAGAAGTATGCATAGTGGGTACTCGTTGGATGTGGAATTCAATTATGCATCCAAAAGGTGTCTACACTTGACATTTGAGTAAACCAATAAGGAGATAAATCGAAAATACAATATTAACAAAAAAAAAAAATCTTCTTTTCCCTCCAAAATATTTTCCCATGGGGATAACATCATCTTGAATCCTACTAGTTCTTTTAAAGTTACTTTTGTTAGTACATTTTTTGTTTTAAAGCTTATTTTTATCTCAAAATTCCCCTAATGCTAGTTGGAGAGAATCTCTCACATCCAAGTAGATAACCACATGCTAGAAACTAGGAACAAAGTCGCTAGTTAGATAACCAACTATATCTAACAATGACCATTAATCAAAAAATCAAACAAGATATCACACATAGGTTAATTAGAAGTCACATATTCCAATATGTGCATACTTAAATTCTTCCATGTGAGATGGAATTTAGGAATTGAGTGTAATACCCCCTAATAATAATAAAAATAATATAATATTAAAATATAAATAAATAATAATAAAGAAAAGATAATAATAGTAAATAAATAATAAATATAATATAATAATAGTAAATAAATAATAAATAATAGATAATAATAATAAATCATGAAGAGAATATAGTAATAATAAATAAATAAAATAGTAAATAATAAACTGCAGTTTTAAATAACTATATATAAAAGTAAACTATAAAAATAGTAAGAATATGTAAATTTAACAAAAAGTAAAAAGGGTTAAATTAACAGAAATATTAAATTAAGTAAAACTTAAAATAGATAAATAAAAGTTGCATGTTGACACATGGAATGTGTGCATGCGGACCCCTTTCCATTTTTTGGTCTATTTAATGGACGATGAGGAGGAGGAGATGGATCCATTCCTTCATCCATTCTCTTGGAAAAAAAGTGTTCTGAGACAAAGGATTCCCTCGCAATAGTACGTTGATTGAGGGCTCGGGGTTAGCCAGTTGTAGAAAGATTATGTGCAGTTGAGCCTATGGTTGGGTGGAGAGTCATCCCCAAAACTTTGTTGCGATTAGCGGGATTCAAATAACGTTCAACTCCAAATCGCAAGTAAGTAATATCCTCGCTACAGGTAAGTCATCTATACTTATGTTTTCGAAAATTCTATGTTAATTAGCTGAATAGTTGTATGTTGATAATGCTTACATAAATTATTATAATTAGTTGCATATTGAATTTTGGGTTGTTACATATCATATTACAGCAAATTCCAACCCTAGAGACCTATGGGAATTTTAATGTAAAAAAAAACTTCGATTATTTCAAGAATTTCCAATTACTAGTTCTATAGGAGAATACTCCCTGGAGTTTTATCATCAATCGCCGACTTCAAAATTCTTTCAGATGCTTCAAATTTTCTATGTGGCCTCTACGTAAAAGTTTGAGAGAAACTCTTTATTAGATTTATCAATAATTTTGATTCTAATAAAATTTAGATAAATCCAATTTCAAGTTATGGCCACTATCTTATTACCTTTATATAAATAGAGCTTAAATACCTTTTAGATATTTACAATGGACTATATATTCGCTTAAAAAAAGTGTTAAGGTCAAGATAAATAAATAATAAAAAGAGAGGTAACATTCTAAGTTTGTGTGTCCAACACAAAGCAATACACAGTTTAGGTTTTGCAAGGTGAGAAATTTTTTATTTTTTCCTTATAACCTTGTTAGAAACTCCTCTTTACACCAAAATCATCTCAAGAATAATTTCAATTTGTGGATGAATAAATTGTATGTCTCTTCTAAATGTCTCTATCAAATAAGTCAATTTGATTCGAATACAGTGTTTCAATTACTCACAATTTAACTAGTCTTCGCTTCTGGTGTGAGTCATCCATAAGGTTCTCATAAATACTACAAATCGTGGTTCTATTATCCTAGATTTCCAATAAAGAACACTACCTCATATCGACCCACACAACAGGCCACACAACTTGCATATATGCAACTCGTTTTTTCCCTCCCAAATCCAATTGAACATGAGGGAATTTTTTTATTTGGGTTTTGTGGTAGGATGAAACAGAGATGATAGTGCTCTTGTCGATGCTCTCGACTTTCTTTAAACTTCATGCACCAATGAATGTTTGAATTCCAAAGTTGCGGAGCTTTGTTGGGTGTGTGTTATATTCTTTCCACAACTAGTCGCATGCGCATTAAGTGGGCGGACCTACCTATGGTTTTGTGCATGGGTTTTGCACATGGTTTTGGGCATGATGGTTTTCTGCCCATAATATTTTGTAGATCCGGTCAAGGGAACTACAGTTATGTTCTAATCTAGGGTTAATGGATTGGGGTTTATGAATGCTTCGGCATGTATATATATGTATTGTAACATTGAAAGGAACATAATGAAAAATCAATTTGGTAGTCCTGGTTTTGGGATCCAGGGGAAAATCTCTGCTCGTTTTTTATATATTCTCGTTATTGTTTATTTTCTGTTTTTAGAATTCATCTACAGGTAATTTTTGTACAGTGTTAAAACCTACATTTGGTATCAGAGTTGCTTTGGCTTCAAGGGTACGTCTTTGCTATTGAGAGGTCTTTCTCGGGCTTGTGGTAAACCTTGTTCAATAGGAGATCTGCGGGATCAATTCTTGTGGTAGACCTTGTTCAGTGGGAGATTTGTGGGATCGATTATTGTGGTAGACCTTGTTCAGTGGAAGATCTGTGGGACCGATTCTTACGGTGAAAGAAGATGGTGATTAGTGGAAAGATAGAGATCGAAAAATTTAAATGTCAGAGTTTTGAATTGTGGAAACTCAAGATGGAGGATCTACTGGTGGATAAAAATCAGTGGATTGTGGTGGATGTGAGTACTAAACCAACGTAAATGTTAGATGAAAACTAGGCAAAGTTGGATCAAAAAAAAAAAAGATCACAATACGATTGTGTATCTCAGATTCAGTATTGTTGAATGTATTAGGGAAAGCTACGGTGAAGCCTTTGTAGAACAAGTTAAGGACTTTGTTCCAATCTAAGTCTTTAGCGAACAAATTGTTCCTATGGAAAAAGTTGTATAACCTTAGGATGAAGGATGGAGACTCGGTGACAGAGCATTTAAACACCTTTAATATTATGGTAAGCTAGTTGTTATCTGTTGATATTAAAATTTCATATGAAGATAAGTGAATCAGTTTTTTGTGTTCTTTATCATATTTGTGCAATAGTCAAGTTGTTGCAATAGGTAGAAATACAACTACCTTGAAGTTTGATGAAATAGTCTCATCCTTGCTTTTGGAGGAGATGAAACGGAAAAATATGGAGGGCCAAAATGGAGATTCCTTGTTTGTATGAGGACGGTCACATAATAGAAACAAAAATATGTCCTCGAGTGGGAGATTTAAATCTAGAAGGAGATCTAAATCTCCAGGAAAAATTGTAAAGGTGTGTTGGAAATACGGAAAGGAATGGAACTTCAAAAAGGATTGTAGATCTAAAGCTCCTGAGAAAGGAAAGGAATCTGATGATGCTCCTGCTACAGAAGTGAAAACCACCTCAGATGAAGGTGGGGGTGTGTACTTGGCTTTTTCTTCAAGTACACATGTAGATCGTGACGCATGGTTGATTGACTCGGGTGCATCCTTTTACTTCACTCCCCATAGGGAGTGGTTCTATGGGTATGAGAAATATGATGGTGGTGATATATTCTTAGGGATGATAGGAAGGCTAGAATCATCAGACACGGAAAACTCAAGATGAAGTTGCAAGGTGGAAGGGTTAGAACACTTCCAGGTGTTCTGCATATTCCTGCATTGGCCAGAAATCTGATTTTTATGATGCATGTGTAAAAACAATGTTCAAGAAAAATACCTACAAGATGGTTCGAGGAGCACTGGTATTGATGCGGGGATTTCAGATTGAAACTCTGTACAAGCTTCTGACTAGTATTTTTATTGATGGGTGCAACAGTTTTGTGGTTCTTGAAAGTGGAGCAGAAAATCTAGTAGTCACTGGAGAAAAGACCATGTTATGGCATCAAAGGCTTCGACATATTGGAGAGAAGGACCTTCGAATACTTCATGGTAATGGTATGGTATAAGGTATGTATAATTTCTCTCTGGATTTTGATTTCTGTGAACATTGTGTATATGGGAAGTAGAATCGGGTGAGTTTCCCCTCTAGTGCTAAGAGGGCAAAACGGATATTAGAGCTTGTTCAAAGTGATGTGTTTGGACCTATGTCAGTTCCATCACTATGTAAGTCTATGTATTATGTATCATTTATAAATGATTTCTCAATGAATACATGGATATATTTCCTCAGGAAGAAATCTGAAGTCTTTAACAGGTTTAAAGAATTTAAGACAAAGAAGAAGATAAAGATGTTGAGGATAGATAACGGTGGAGAGTTTTGCAAAAATGAATTTGAAGAGTTTTGTAATAAATATAGTATAGCACAGCAGAAAACTACTCCATACACACCTCAGCAAAATGGAGTTGTAGAAAGAATGAATAGAACGTTGATGAAAAAGGCAAGAAGCATGCTCAGTGGTGTCAGGTTAGGACATGAATTCTGGGCAAAGGCGGTGGACACTGCATGTTACCTGGTCAATAGATCACCTTCATCAACGTTGAAGGATAAGACTCCACAAGAGGTATGGACTGGTAAGAAACCCTCTCTTTCACATCTGAGGGTATTTGGATGTGATGCATATGTACATGTTCCAAAGGAGAAAATAATCAAGCTGGATAGTAAATCTAAAAGGTGCATCTTTATTGGGTATAAGATGGTTTAAAAGGTTATAAGCTTTGGAAACAAAAAACAAGGAAGGTTTTTGTACAACCGTGATGCGATGTTTAGAGAGGTGAAAGATGTTATTAAATATGAAGTCCTACCAAAAGAACCTGAGAAGATAGAGTTTGAGCTAAAGGACAAGGAATTAGACTCTACAATAGAAGAAGAATCAGAAGATGAAGAGCCACAAACTCCAATTGTGAGAAGATCAGTTCGAGAAAGAAGGAATCTAGAAAGGTATAGTTCAATTTTTTTCTATTCAAATCTTGCTTTATGTATTACTAATGATGATCCCAGAACTATCGTGGAAGCAGCAGATTCAGAGGATGGAAAACTCTGGAAAGAGACCATGGTTGATGAAATCGCATCTTTGGAAAAAAATGAAGCTTGGGATCTGGTGGATTTTTCGGCTGGAAGGAAAACCATTGGAAGAAAATGAGTGTTTAATAAGAAGACGAATGTAAAAGGAAAAGGGGAGAAATACAAAGCTCGGTTGGTAGCAAAAGGTCGTTCCCAGGTGTCGAGAATTGATTTTGGTGATATTTTATCTCCTATTTCCAAGGTAGCTTCTAATAGATTACTTTTATCTGTTGCTCATGCTTTTTATTTTGATGTAGAATAGATGGATGTGAAGACAGCATTTCTTCACAGGGATCTGGAAGAAGAGATCTACATGAAGCAACTTGAAGGCTTTGTGGTGAATGGAAAGAAAGCACTGGTATGCATGTTAAAAAAATATTTTTATGGGTTAAAACTGTCACCAAGGATGTGGTATCAGAAATTTGATACATATATACGGGGACTTGGCTTCACCAGAAGCAAAGCAGATCATTGTGTGTATTTTAAATTAATTGGTGATTGTGTTATTTATTTGGTCTTGTATGTGGATGATATGTTGTTGATTGGAAATGACAAAGAAATTATCTAAGATTTGAAGACCCAATTGTCCTCAAAATTCAACATGAAGGATCTTGGTATTGCAAACTATATTTTGGGCATGGAAATTAAACGAGATCAAGCAAAGAGGAAGCTCTGGTTGAACCAAAGGAAGTATGTCAAGAAAATACTGCAAAAGTTTAATATGCAGAATAGTAAACCGGTGAAGGTTCTTATTCTTGTAGGTATAAAGTTATATGTTGAACCGTGTCCCAAGACACAAGAAAGGGAAGAGCACATGTCCCTTGTTCCATACGCAAGTGCGATCGATAGCCTGATGTATGTAATGGTCTATACTAAACTAGATATTGCACATGCAATAGGAGTATTAAGCAGGTTTATGTCAAAACCAGGGAAGAAGCATTAGATAGCAGTGAAGTGGGTTTTTAGGTATTTTTGTGGCACTAGTGATTATGGTTTGTGCTACCAAGGAAGACTAGTATTTGATAGATTTTTGGACATCCTTGGCTTTGTTGATGCAGACTAGGCTGGAGATCTAGATTAGAGAATATATACAAGTGGGTATGTGTTTAACCTATTTGGAGTACAGTCAGTTGGATGAGAAAGAGACAGTATGTAATGGCACTTTCAACTACAGAGGCTAAATACATGGAAGCCACTGATGCAAGCAAGGAAGGAGATTGGTTGCAAAGATTGTGTTGAAGTATGGGGTTAGTACAACGAGCTATAAAGATAGACTGTGGCAACCAAAGTGCAATTTTCTTTTCAAAGAACCCTGTAGTATCATTCAAAGACAAAGCACATTGATGTTCAGTATCAATTTGTGAGAGATATGGTTGAGGACAAAAAGGATGGTGTTGGTAAAGGTGGACATTTTGAAAAATGTTGCAGATGCATTGACGAAGTGTGTGAGCACTAAGAAGCTTTCTTGGTGTAGAGAAACAATGGGTGTTGCAGGGTTGGACCAATGACTAAGCTCTTATTTGGCCCTATGTGTGGAAAAAAAAAAAACAAGTGGGAGAATGTTGGGTTTGTGTTATATTCTTCCCTTGACTAGTCGCACGCGCATTAGGTGGGTGGACCTACCTATGGTTTTGTGCATGAGTTTTGCACATGGTTTTGGGCATGATGGTTTTCTTCCCATGGTATTTTGTAGATCCGGTCAAAAGAACTACAATTATGTTCTAATCCAGGTTAATGAATTAAGGTTTATGAATGCTTCGGTATGTATATATATGTATTGTAAGATTGAAAGGAACATAATGAAAAAGTAATCAGATAATCACAATTTTGGGATCCAAAGGAAAATATATATTTTTCATGAAATTCACTGGATATGATCTGGATACCCTCTCCGTTATTCACATATCATTAGTAATTCTTTTCAAAAGTAGTATTAAAATATGATTTAATTTCTTAATCTCATAAATATTAAATAGTTAATATGGAAATAATACAAGTGAATTTTATTAGTTTAAATTTAAAAATTATAAAATTTTCAAGGTATGAAATTTGAAATTCTAAAAAGTGTTAGAGAACTCAAAGTTAACTCATAACTATTAATTTATCTCTCAAACTGCTTAAAATTTTAGATGGACACAGTCTAAATTTTAGATGCCCCACGATGTGAGATAAATTAGACTATAGTATTAGCCTAAAAAATCATCACTAAAGTTTGATGCATATCTATAACCGATGGGAAGACCACTCCACGTGTTCCAACCCACAGACCACCATGGAGTCGTGCATCCCTAGAAGTTTGATTTTTAAATAAAAACTCAATATTATATTCTAAGAAAAAGGGGCCATAATACATATTGTTACTAATATGTTATTTTACGTGTAATGTAAAGTGAAAAGTTAAGAAAAGTGGTTATGTAATGAAGTTTGAAAACTGATTTTTTTTTAAATGAATTGTTTTTATATAGTTATAATTATATAATATATCATTAACAAAGTGCGATATTTTTTTATTTTTTTTATATAATATTGGTAGGGTTATTATTTATTCGGAATGTTATTATATTTGTTTATTAGTTTTTATTAAAAGAATTTAAAATTTATTTAAAGTTTAGCATTAAGAAATTAAATTTATTATTTTTAAATAAAATTTATTTCTATTTATTTCAAATATGATTGGTTGAAATGTCTCCCTTAATGATGGCAAGAATTGACTTTTGTGTATTCTATTATTAATTACTATGTACAATGAATATAAATAATATGAAAAATAACATTATATATTAATTACTCTGTACCATAAACACAAATGGTTTGTAATTAAATTCAAAATTCCATTTTCTCATTGGTATAAAGTATTGAATACACAATATTTATGGGTTTTATTTTTTAATTTACAAAAAATAATTTGAAAATATATAAATTTGAAAAAAAAAATGTAAAAATAACATGTGTATAATTTGTACAGCGCTCATTATATCAATCTATACTCTAATGACATGACATGTGTACTATAATATTATTATACAAAAAAAAAATTGTCATCATCCAATATTAAATAAATCATTATTAATTTGTTATCATTCTCTTTAATGTCAATTATATATATAGAAATATATATAACATTTATCTACCAAAAAAATGTTTAATTATATTAAAAATAATATTAATAAAGGTTAAACAAATATTCATATAACTCATTGTACAATTTTATTATTGTTTGGAGTACATACAACACACCATGACATTAAAATATTTTATTAAAGTAAGTGGCAGGAACGCTAGCTATGTGGCCTTGTGATATTATTATTCATGTTTAGAAATAAGTTTATATATAGAAAGTGATTCAGAGTGAAATGATGGTTTAAAGAAAGGAAATTTTGGTGTTTTATTTTTTAATATTTGTTTTACTAAGTATAATAGTTATTTTAAGATTTTGATATTTTTTTATTTATATATTTTAATATAAGAAAAATTATTTTTATATATAAGAAGTTGTTGATTGGTTAAAAGGAAAAAAAAAATATTAATTTTGAAAATAACAATATAGAAATAAGAAATCAAATTTAGATTTTAAATTAGTAATTGATTGGGGTTTACTAACTTTGGGCTAGATGAATATTAGTGATTTTTAATGAGTAGTAATGACATGTTTTGTGATGTTGAATGTTTATTGTATTTATGGATCTTTATTTCGAGTTACATTTAGTTATGTTATCATTTGTATGCATTATTAGTGAGAAGAAGGTAGTAAGAAATTAACTCTAGATGGATAAACTTGTTATTAGAATAAGAAGTTAGAAAAATAAGTATGTTGAACCAGGCTTAAGAAATAAAGGAAAGTTTCTGTGATTGATACCCAATGTTAAGAATGTACGGTGGATAAAGTTATGTAGGGAGAAATGGAAAGGAGAAACTTGCAAAATTTATAATGATGATAACTGGTGGTAGCTCATGTGATTATGGCCAACTTGGAATGATGATATGAACAAAAAAAAATTATGGGATAGTGATTTATTTGGTTAGAATATGGTTTGGAGTCTTTGTTAAATTATTTCTAACAATGATTTTTCTTATGAATATTCCTTGATCATCAAGAATGATTTACAATAAAGGAGAAGGGCTAATAGTAAATGAACACATATGCAAATCTTAAAAATAAAAAATAAAAAATAAAATCATAAACATCTTAATCATGTTTTATGGCTTAAATTTTATTGATACACTATGGTATTATATATCAGGTTATGGTTTCAATTATATGTTATGTCAACATAGAAATGTTGAAGTATAATGTTGTAAGCATCTTTCATGATATGATGGTATGAGAAAAATGATGCACATGTAGTTCTTAGTTATTTAGTTGTTATGATAATGATGTGGTATTCTCATGATGGATATGATGCATAAGGATTACAATGGGAAACATGTGGTAATTGCATGAAGATGTTATGACATGTATGAGCATGTAGGGCTTTACTATCCAGAATGTGGCAATTAATAATGATGTTATGTTATTATGGTGACATGCAAGACTTGGCATGTGGATTATTTTATATGATATTATGATGTTATAACTAATGCATTGGTTGCATGTTGAGATGTGGTGATTGACAAGAAATCCACAAATGGGTCGGTTATTTAATGATCTCATGGGAGCCCATATTTGCGACGGAGAATATGAGGCACCATATGGGTTGGGGACATACTCAATCAACACTACATATGTCAGTGGTTCCTTTGTCTTGTATAGCTCTTGATGGATATCTCTTGAGGGGCTATGAGACCATCTTGAGGAGGTTGAGTGTCTGATATTAGATTGAGATGCCAAATTCTACTGGGGGTGTAAGTACTTTGATGCGTGGGGTTGTGTACCTTAGTGAGTGTGGAAGGAGTGGGTCAGCCTTTCGAGATTCCCGGAGTACTATTGCTTGGAGTGCTGAGTCGGGTGCCTACCTTGGGGCAGATGAGGTCTAAGCCTTGGCACGAGCCTTGGGGCCAACCATAGGCTATGGTACAGACCAAAGAGGCTTTATGCATGGTTCTGAAAGTTGGGAAAAAAGATAAAGATTCTTTGGGATTTCCTAGGTGTTGTGGAAACTTTCAATGCATATTGGTTATGCTAATTCAGTAGAGGGTGTGGGGCAAATGTGAAGTAATAAATAACTAAATAAAATAAAATGTTAAATGATTCAACTTAACTTCGAGACTAAGTTCTTTAAAGAAGGGGTTATGTAATACCCTCTAATAATAATAAAAATAATATAATATTAAAATATAAGTAAATGAATAGTAAACACTAAAGAAAATATAATAATAATAAATAAATAGTGAATAATAAAGAAAATATAATAATAGTAAATAAATAGTAAAGAATAAAAAATATAATAATAGTAAATAAATAATAAATAATGAAGAAAATATAATAATAGTAAATAATAAATTGGAGTTCTAAATAACTATATATAAAAATAAACTATTAAAATAGTGAGAATAAGTAAAGTTAACAAAAAGTAAAAGGGAATTAAGTAAAACTTAAAATAAATAAATAAAAGTTGCACGTTGACATATGGAATGTGTGCATGCAGACCCCTTTCTATTTTTTCGTCTATTTAATGGAAGATGAGGAGGAGAAGATGGATATATTCTTTCATCCATTCTCTTGGGAAAAAAGCGTTCTAAGACAAAAGATTCTTTGGCAGTAGTACGTTGATTGAGGGCTCGAGGTTGACTAGTTATAGAAAGATTATGTGTGGTTGAGTCTATGATTGGGTGGATAGTTACCCCCAAAACTTTGTTGTGGTTAGCGGGATTCAAATAACGTTCAACTCCAAATCGCAAAGAATATCGTCGCTACAAGTAAGTCATCTATGCTTATGTTTTCGAAAATTCTATGCTAATTAGTTAAGTAATTGTGTATTGATAATGCTTGCATAAATTGATATAATTAGTTCCATGTTGAATTTTAGATTGTTACATTAAGTTCACATATTTATCTTTAATCAAAATATACTAAATCATGACTCGCAAGCGTTGAAAAAAAACTGAGTTCGTATATTGGACTTGAACAAAATGAGGTAAATCATGACTTGAAATTCTTAGATGGAGAAATCTACTCCTTTATTTAGAGATAAAGTAAATAATCAACATAAATTTTTCTCCTCAATAAAAAAATGTGATGGTTGATGTTCTTCTAGGTGGAATAAAACAGACATGAAATTGATACTCCAGTTCAGATGAATTAAGCTTTCCCACTTAAATTAGACCTATCCATTATGTCTCATTTTTAAGAAGGGTGGCCAAAAGTTAAAAAAGATGAGAAAAAAGAACATAAAATTGTTTTGTGAGTGACGAAAAATAAATTGTGTAATTTTAATCTTACAAATATAATGGGTTTCTACTCTTATAAATGCATTCTACATTTTTATTTTTATAATAATTTAAATTTTAAAAGTAAAATTTGTTTGTTTTAATAAATAAATTTAATTGTATGTAAAATATAAAAATAAAGTGAATTTTTATTATACAATTTTAATTTTATATTTTATTAATTGAATTTAAGTTTTTGTAATTCATATCATGAAAAGTAAGAAAAAATTTCTAAAAAATCACATTATCAGAGTTTTGTCAACACATTTCGAACTATTTAGTGTGGTTCATGGTCAAGACATGATGAAGAACCAGATCTTGGCATCAAATTAAATAGATGAAGAGAAAAAAAAAATCATTATAATATAACAGTGAGATTTGACTAAATAAATAATATTTTAATATTTATATTTAACCTAATTATATTATTTTTATTTTTATTTTTAGATATTCATTTCATTAAAATTTTCCTTTTGAACAATTATTTTCTTTAATTCAATATTAACATCTATATTCTAACAATTATTTCTTTACATTAAATTATTATTTATTTAGTCAAATTTAACCTTGTATTATAAGCGCTAAAAAAAAATCTTTATTTATTTAACTTGATGCCAAGACTTGGTTCTTCATCTTGTCCTAACGATGAACCACATTAGATGATTGCGTCAACAAAACTCTGATGATGTGATTTTTAAAGAAAGCTTTCTTACTTTTTGTATTTAATTATTTTTATTAAAAGAAATTCATATATAATTTTGAACATAATATATCTAATTTTAAAGGTGGAATCTTGTCATTTGTTTCTCAACAAATTTCTTTGAAATAAAAAAGTGTTTGAATCATGTTTTTGATGGTGGAAATAGATACAGCTCCATCAAAAACCCCTAGAACATCCAAAATCTTAAAACTTAATAGTTGTAAGCCATATTACCTAAAATTTCTGCCAAATTTTATCAAAATCTTACTAGAAATTTCATTGTTTTCCAAACAAATTTAAAACCTTATTAAATTACATGATTTTTAATACTTTAAAATTATTAATTTAATAAAATATATAAACATATTAAATAAAATATCATAAATAAATAAAATTATTCAATTCTAATCACTGGTTGTACACATTAATGATGACTGACAACAGTTAAACTAATAATGAACGTAGTCAAATCCAAATCAATGAGTAGGGGAGGGTTGCCAATACATGTGCGCCCTCCCCGCCACGTCATAATACCACGCGTCAACCCACATGGCTCCGGTACGACACCTGTCCACCGTGGAGCTGGCCGTGTGGGCTATCACCTCGAACATTAAAACACCTCCTTCGCGCCATTTACTAGGTTGGTCTGGGCTCATTTCGACGATGTTCCATTTTCCCTTTGTCTTTCTGCTCGGGGCCGGTAGTTGGGCGAAGCCCCCCGCCGAAGATGGCGCGGGACGGCCCTATAACCTGCGCGCATGGTGGTTAGAACGTGTGTTGGGGGAATGCTGTGTTCGGTTGACAGGGTTTGTATTGTTGCGCGCAGAGTCGTTTATTCGTGTGCTGGTGCGAAGGTTTGATGGAGTTTCTGGGTTTCTGGCTGGGACAGCGGTTCTGCTTTTCTTGTGCTTTTCCGCCTGGATTTCTTGGTCGTTCTGGAATGCAAGCTGTTTAACATGGAATGCCGGTTGTTTAGCATTTCTCTGGTGGTGGTCTTATTCGGCGATTTTGTTGTTTGGGGAGGAGTCGGTCGCCATTCTACTGAGCTTGAGGTAACATAGCATTTTTAGGGTTTAGCTCTGCTGTTTTTGTTGTTTTTGTGATCTCTAATGGCTTCTAATGGCTTTTTTCTTCCTGTTGCAGGTGTTGCAGGTGTGGAAAAGGACGTTGCAGGTGTGGAGAAGGTCTGGCGAGCTGTGGGGAAGGTGGGGGAGGTCGGCGACCATCCATGGCCTGTAACCGGTAGGATTTTTAATCCTACCAGCTTTACTCTGTGTTTTTCAACACAAGCATCTCTAACAGGATATTTTGTGAACTTTCTATGGCATTTTATGGCAGTATTTTGAGCAATTTTTTGAGGGTTTAGGGTTTTAGGCATTCTATGGCATTTTTGTTGTTTTAGGGTTTAGGGTTTTAGGCATTCTATGGCATTCTTTTTTTGCTGTTTTAGCCTGTTTTAGCCTGTTTTAGCCCTCAAAACGCTCTGTAGCTGCTCTCCCCTGACTTGCATAGCCGGCCCCGAGCAGAAAGACAAAGGGAAAATGGAACATCGCAGAAATGAGCCCAGACCAACTTTCAGAACTCTCTGTAGCTGCTCTCAATTTCCTTGTTACTGTGTTTGCTTTATAGATAAAAACGCTGCATTTTTATTGTCCCTGCTATTGTATCTTTTTCATTTGGCATATGAGGGTTTCTCTTTTCTTTCATAGAGTTCTGAGTGCTCTACTTCGTGCTATTGTTTGTTTTATATTCGACTGCTCGGAAGGGAAGGCTCTTCTAAAGCCTCATTAAACCCTTACGAAGCTTCTTCGCAGACTTGCTACTCAGGTTGCTCTCTGGGCTACAGTGTTGTATGGAAGCCGTGGACATTTGTATGGACTTTGTATGGAAGCCGTGGACATTTTACGACCTTAATCACAGTTATACTGTTAATTTATTTATGGTTTCTTGAAGTCATAACTGTTATCTTGTTTCCTTCTATGAAAGTCTTATTCCGAATTTTACACACAAGTTGCATTCTCTATTATTTAAATTGACTTGGGCTACAGTGTTGTATGGAAGCCGTGGACATTTTACGACCTTAATCACAGTTATACTGTTAATTTATTTATGGTTTCTTGAAGTCATAACTGTTAGCTTGTTTCCTTCTATGAAAGTCTTATTCTGAATTTTACACACAAGTTGCATTCTCTATTATTTAAATTGACTTCTCTGGATATTGTTTGAACGCTACTATTCTTGATTTACTCATTGTAGAATATTATGATTTCCTTATGCTGTAAAACCTTGCATAGTGCTAAGTTTTTGAGATCGTTTTCACTTGTGACGGTGCATCTCTATTTGAAGGTTATTTTGTTTTTACAGCTGATGAGTTTATAAGTTAAGAAATGGGTAGGGTTTACTGTTTTATGAACAAAGCTTCTACTCTTTTATTTCCTTTTAATATCGCTCAGCTTTTACTAGCAAACTTTATAGGATTAAATCCTTGTCAGGGTTTTGTTAGAGTTTTGTCAGGGTTTTGTTAGAGTTTCCTTGTCAGGGTTTTGTTAGAGTTGAAATGCCCGATAATGCATGCAGAGAGATTGACCGTTCTTCATGAAGAAATGGGTTCGATATCTGCTTGAGTCGGAGTGTTGGTGTTTTCAACCTGTAACTCCAGTGTCTCTCAGTAGTTATGTCTTCGGTCAGGTCTTGAGTGGGCATATCAATTTGGAACAATTTCTGTTTTTTACACCTATGACCTGGAGCATATTTTTCATCACAATTATAGGAGAGTCCATTTCTTTGGTGGTCTGCCATTTGTGTTGGAGACAACCTTTGTACTTCTAAGGGATGTGTAGGAATTGTGCTAAGTTGGAATATTTGATTCTGCAAACAGATTTCTATGCACTTTTGAAACTTTTCTTCCTAGTTGCTTGGGGAACAGGGATATAAGGAGTGCAGAGCTATCGGGAGAGGAGAATGTGTTGATAATAGTGATATATTTGTAGGGTGCTGGTGTCCATTGTAGCTGTTGAATTGTCTAGATTGTGTACCTCTGAATGTAAATTTCTTGTAATATGTGAAAAGAATATTGAATCAAAACCCTCCTTGACCCGTATATAGCACATGACCTACTGAAATTTTAAATTTATGGAGTCGGTATAATCTCTATTCCAAAAAACATAATTATTGTTGCTTAGTTGCCATGCATTAGATACTGTGAACACTCTTATCAAGAGCCAATTCAATCCCTTTAAGAATGGCATGTGCTTCTGCCTGATTGTTGATCTTTCCTAAGGTTCATTCAAATTTTAAACTTTATTTATCTCCAGCGTTGATGACAAGACCCACAATTGCAGTTACCCTGGATTTCCTTTCGGTACACTGATTTCCTTTGAATCTCTCTTATTTTTGCAATGCCTAGTTTTGTGCAGGGAAGTTTAAATTACAGGAAAGCTTAACATGCTGTAGATTTTGAGCTCTGAAGCAATTTTGTGGGATTTTTGTATACCTACTGCTTTGGAATTTCCTTCTTACATGTATTAGAGGCAATTCATAATTTTTCTGTACCGTAATACACTGTTATAGATCAATATTAACTCCAGAACTCATAAGTGTAAAAAGGGATCTAAAGAAATAGAGACATGATTCTCTTGATGCTTAAAAGATCCCATCTTAAGATGGGTCTACGCTGGTTTATATTTTGTAGATTTATAAATTATTGTAATTTTATTTTTATTTAGTTTTTATAATAATTTAGCTATTTTTAATTTTCCATTTTTACTCCAATTCTTTTTTCCCCCTCTAAGAAGGTTGTTGTAACTTTGCGTCAATTATAACAATTCATTAGTTAACCAAACAATTGTCATATGTGAATCACTCATATTTTCAAACAATTGATCTACTCATGAAGGAAAATGAAAAAGGTGAATAGGTGCTTAGAAAAGAATTAATGACTAAGCTACAATTCGTCATATAGCTGATTAGGTTACTGTGCACCCAAATTTCTCTATCTTTTGGAAAGTTGATGTAACAAGATGGAACAATATGATTCTCATAGTTGTTCATCAACTGATTTGATTAATTTAGATACTTCCATCATTTTTACTGACACATATAAAAACACATGCTCTCTATAAGTTGGGCATACTCCACGGTGGACAGGTGTCGTACCGGAGCCATGTGGGTTGACGCGTGGTAAACTGACGTGGCGGGGAGGGCGCACATGTATTGGCGACCCTCCCCTAGGTGATTGATAAAAATCATAACTATGTTCTTTATTGTATTTCTAGTTTCCAGCAATGTAAAGTTCTTATTCATTCTAATTCAATCAATAACATGCTAAGTATAGAGTTCCTTACTACTAGTGCCTCGTACATTAGAAGCGAGCAGGAGGTGTTTCTAATTGTGAGTGTAGACTTCTATTCAGTGTTAAGTGATTGTAAACTTGCCCAGCACTGTCATCACATTATAACGGTCCACTTATTGGAGCCATAAGTGAGTTTAGAGCTTTGTACAGTGCGCACAGAATAACTTATAGAAATAGTTTTATCATAATTAATATTTTACAGAAAGACATATTCCATTGAAAAATTCTTATCAACACACAGTTAGGTTGCCACAAGAAATCACTACTAGGTTGTAAGCCAAAATGTTGTTGTGCCAAGAAAAAGATACAATCCATCCAAAATCCACATCATAATGTGGTTAGAACCGAAAACATATGACACCCCTATTCTTTATGGCCCTGAGAATCTTGAGTGCCAAAACTCCCCGAGTTACCTTCTTGAGCCAGGTAGGTTGGCCTACCAGTCAAGGGCTGATTAGGAAATGGTTGATTGTTGCCATATGATTGATTCCAATTTGCAGCTTCCAACCATGGAGGTATTGAGTACCCATACCTCACATTTGCACTACTGACCCCTGCATTAAGTGGAGGTGTGTAATGAGCATACAGAGAATTGACACCAGCTCTGGTAGGAACAAGGCAAGTGGGTAAACCCTCGGTTTGATAGTGGGGCACTTGAATGTTTATGAGATCTTGGAATAATGGTGTATTATCTGCAATGGAGTCCAATGAGTTTGAAATAATCCTAGTTTCATCAGCTATTCTTGTATCGTTGATCATCCCTTGTTCCTTTTCAAGCATTTGTTGTGCCTTTCGTTTTTCCTTTTCCTGTCTTGCCATTTGCTTTTGTTGGTCCTTAACTTGCCTTGCTTTATCTCTTTCAATCCTTTCTTCTGCTCGCTGTTGTGCTGCAACAATCCTTGCTGCCTTCTTCTCCTTGACCATATCCTTCTTTTTCTGTTTTAATTCTTGCATTTCAAGTTTCTTTTTTTCTGACTCAACTAACAGGTTTATATAGTCCTCTGAGGTGAGTAGCTGTGAGCTTCGGCCCAGACGAAGACTACCCGGTGCACCTTGCGTTTTTCTCATTGATACTCTCTCTACTGGTAGCTTTAGGAACCGTCCAAGTGTCTTCTCCACCCCTTCCACCTGCATGTCATTGCTTGGTACTTCCCTTTCAGTATCTGTTGGAACTGATTGAACCATATCATTATCTTCATTTGATGCCTCATTATGTCCTTCATCTTCTTCCATTGATCTATTGTCCACAAAAAATGAACAATTTCACTGTTCAATTCTGCTGGTTGTGAGGGCATGTTCATGCTTTCTTCATTGGTTGCTGAGACACTATGTGCATTCAAATTGATCATTGCTTCTGCTAGCCATGAAGGTGGGGTTACTTGGCTTGGCAATGTCAATTGGTCATTGTCAACTGCATGTTCAACAATATCATTAGCAATATCAGCGACAGGAATTTGATGTTCTTGAGTTGGTGGAAAAATCTCCATGTTACTAGGAATTTGTTCATTGTTATATTGTGTTTCACATACAGTTTCATCATCTTCAGCATATAACTGTCCTTGAGACAGGGAAATCATATTACCAGCTGCAACAACATCATCTTGGTCATCTACTTCTTGCACTTCAACACATGTTTGGACATTCCCTTCTTCCTGACCATCCACATGAAACGCTTGGCTACAACCAGTATCATGCATAAGAGCATCATAGTTCAGTGGCCAGATTCCTGTCCTCCTAAAGCCAGCCTTGATATTTGATGGTGTCAAAGCCCTTTTAAAAGCTTTACTTGCAAGCTCTGCTAGCTCAAACCTTTTCACCTCAACCCCTGGATTCTTTGCCATCCATGCAGCACGCTCCGACCTGAAATAGTTCTTGAAAGGGCCAAACACACTAACATCAAGGGGTTGCAGCCTATGAGTGGTATGAGCGGGCAATGTCAACAGGTCGATGCCTAAATTGTTTGCTTCCTCAATTGTTTGTACAGCCATGTGGCTCCCATGGCCATCTAATATCAAAAGGTGTCTGTTATTAGGCGAGACGCCACCTGGTACCGATGCAGCAAAGTGAAAAAGCCAACTTAGAAACAGTTCTTTAGTCATCCATGCATGGGGATGTGCAGCCATGCATGCACCTGGTTCACAGTTCTGTATATAGTTTTTCAGTTGATTTTTACCTTTGAATAGATAAAATCCTGGGATTGAAGTACCAATTGCATTAACACAACATAAAATAGTTATCCACTCCCTGCTCTTGGGCAAAATCTTTGGCACATTTCGGCTCCCTCTCTTGGCAATTACCCGCATGCCACAATTCCTCCCTGCCTGTAAACCTGTTTCATCACAGTTCCATATATGGTCTGCTCCATAAGAATGTTTATCATAAGCACTAGAAAGTGTGTCATAGAATTTTTGCACAACTGCAGGGCGCAAATTTAATGCTCTGTCTCTGTCAAGGCCCTCAGCAGTACGCAATACAAGTTCTGGATGCCTTTTTTTAAACCCAAACCACCATGATTTACCAGGAAACCCATCTTTGAATGGGTTTGGCCTCCCTTGACAGATTTGAGCAACTGTTGATTTGAGTTGTATCAACTCTAGCCCATGTCCCAGTTGGGCCATCTCTTTACACCACTCAACCACCTCGGCCTCCTCATCCTCAGTCATAACTGTAAGAGGCCCTCTACGTTTTGTATTAGTCAGTCCATTTATCCAATAATGTATTGACGAGGGAGGAATACCATGTTTTTTTGCAGATGCCCGAACTGAGTATCCATTAAACTCTATGTCGTCAATTGCAACTAACATTTGTTCTTTTGTCCATCCTCTTATAGCACTGATCTTTTTAGTTGAGCTTGCCCCTTGGACTGTTGTTGATGGTGGTTCTGTGGCTGATGGTGTGTTAACATCAGCGGCTGTCACATGGTCATCTTCAACAATGTTCCCTGGTGCATTGCTGGCATCGACATCAGCTGGTCTGTCATCATCAGACGATGTGCATCGCAGCTGCGCACCCCTTGTCACTCTCCTGCCACTTCTCCTTGTACGAGCAGAGTAACTTCCTTTTGCCATAGATGCAACAACCTGTAAAATTATTGCATGCATTTAGACATTAGAATATATGTTAAATTATGCTTTATTACTTCTGCAAAAATTACTTTTCCTCTATTACAGGAAATTATCAAAACATTTTGGATACAGAGCTTGTTACAGGAAATTATCAAATGTGAAGGAGATACGTGCTACTAAAATAGTTACACTTCCTCCATACAAATATGTTATTTTCCATTTTTATTAGGCTAAAAAGAAGTGTGGGTGGGGAACTGATTGTCAGTTTGCTCACTCAGAAGAAGAACTTCAAAAGGGTCAGCAAGTATTTTCTATTTTTGGTCAGAAACTAGAAACAATTTATGGCAATGCAATAAGTTCCAACATTTATGACGAGGTAAATAATTATAAAATCAAGTTGTCCATGCATTATGAGAAAAAGGGAACCTATTCAAATGGGTTGAAGTGCAAATTTTCCCATGGACACAATGAGCTTAGGCCTTTAGGTCACAGATTCATGCAACAATTTGTCCTAACAAAGCATTTTTTTTCAACGTTGTCAAAGAAAGACTCAATTTGTTGATTTTGTCCTGATAGAGCATTTGTTTTCAGCTGTCAAAGAAAGACTCAGTTTTTTGATATTTAACAAGGATCGAATTTGTAACTTTTTTGGCCATGAATATTTCACTGAGATTGTGTGTTGAATTTCAATTTGATAAGAGATGAAATATTTCAGAACAAATATTATTCTATAGTTGCTAACAATTTGAGGATATTTAATGCTATTCCTAATTTGCTCTACATTTTTGGAATTAAAAAATCTTGGTCTTTGATTCCTTCTACTTGTTTACCCATGATCAAATTCTATTACCAATTGAAAATTATGTTACCCACATTTTTCATTTTTTCAGTAAGGACAAAACATTTTGGATATAGAGCTTGTTACATTATGATTCTATGGTCTCCCAGGTGTCATAGACAATTGGTTTTACTTCAGTTTAATTGAGTTTCATTGCAGTCATTTATTTTTTATATTTTTTCATATAATTTATTTACTTATTTTGAATATTGTGAAGAACAATCTCTGCTCCAAGATTTCTCTCCATTATCTGTGACTTAATTTACAGTGCTGAATTATGTAAATCCCCATTCCTTTGGTCCAACTTTTACAACTCCGTATGGCTCGGGCTCTCCATACCCTAAGGTCTCGAGCTCAACGAGGTGAAAAGATATGAAGGCCAATAAGACTGTCATCTGCTATGTTACTTATAATTGTGTTTTCTCATTATCTAAAATCTTACAGTCATCTAATCCAATAAAGAGAAATGGTCATCTGCTCGGGCTTCAATTCTAAGAAACCATTCCCCAGTTCTATGGTCCATTCATCAGTAGTATAAATTCACTTATTTGCAGTCTTTCGACTCAATATCAAAATGTTTGCTTTCTCAATAGCTTCATGCTTCTGAAAATATGTGAAAAATATGTGAAAAATTACTAAGTTTATCAGAGTCATTAAAGTTACAATTCGTTTTTGTTCTATGTTTTAACTCATCCATGTTCACTCAGATCTTGTCACTTCTGAATTGCCCAAAATCGGATGGTTCACACTAGGAGTACAGTTTGACATCGGCTGACATTCTTTCTTTTACAATAACCTTTCCTTCTTTCTGATAGGAGGTCTTATAATAATATAGTTGTCGACCAGTAAAGTAAGTCAAGCAAGCCAGTTCGGTAGCTGTCCAACGGGCAAAGGCTTCTTTCTTTAGAGTGCTGCCCGCCCCCTTCTTCATTCATTCATTTAGGCCCGACTAGGAGTGGATCCAGGGAACCTGGCTCGGGAACAGCTTCTTACTAGTAGGGGCTAATCACAGTAAGAGAGTCCAATCTCTGAAATAGAGCTTAGTCTCTCACCATAGTAGTATACTAGTAAAAGGCGTAGATTATGACTTGATCCAATAGAGTCAGAACACCTTTATATCTAAAAGAAATGGTGCTCGATGAAACGATCCAGATTCCACACTATGTTGTGGGCTGGGGGGAGAGCTGCTCTGCGAAGCTAGGCGTTCAGTGTTCTTATGGAGGAACCATAGAACCCAAGCCATAATAATCACTCAATTCCTGTAAGCTAAGGTTCAAGGTTCAATTCCTGTTAGGTAAACAAGCTATCGCTCAATTCCTGTAAGCTAAGGTTCAAGGTTCAATTCCTGTAAGCTAAGGTTCAAGGTTCAATTCCTGTTAGGTAAACAAGCTATGACTACAGTACTAGCACGACATACGTAACATTTGGACATACGTAACATTTGTGATATGTAAGTTGTAATCCCTATGAAGTTGATGATCGAATAATTCGTGTAAGCTAACCTTCAATTCCTGTAAGGTAAGCAACCTGTGACATTGATTAGATGGATACGACTGTATTCGATAGCTTAACTCTATAAGCTAGAACACATACATAAACTCTGTATAAAAAAGGTTAACTGTAACTGTATAGGTTAACTGTCACCACCCTATGGACAGAACTGTAATGTAAGAAATCTGATAAATGAATGGAAAGAACTGTAATGTAAGAAATCTGATAAATGAAAACAATGAAAACAGAACTGTAAGAAGAATGAGTTGTAATTCATATAACTAACTTGAATATATTGGCTACTATTTTGTGATGTTGTCTTGAAGTTTGCTTAATAGTTTGAAAGCATAAGATGCAACTTCAACAGTGGGTGGACTTCTTTTATAGTTTTGGGGACTTGATTTTAATTGGTGGACATGGATGCACATGGATTGCAATGGCTTCATTTTGAATGTGTGGTATGGATTTAATTTGCTGTGATCTAATGGTTGGGAATTGTTTATTTGTTGATCCATGTGCTTTGATCTATTTTAATGAGAAATAGAGTGAGTTGGGTGTCATTTATTGCAGTTATTGGGTCTGGGTGTCATTTATTGAACAAAGTGGATTTAATTGTTATTGGGTTGGGTGTCATTTATTGAACAAATTGGATTTAATTGTTATTGGGTTGGGTGTCATTTATTGAACATAGGGTGTTTAGTTGTTGAACAACACAGCAGTTATGGCTGACATACATTCCTTTTGTTATGTGCAGGTAGGCATATTTATTTGGGATGCAAAGTTGCAGTTCTGATGAGTGGGGGTTGAAGTGACTGCTGTTTTGTACTTCTGGAATAGACCAGTTTGGAAGATTTTATGGCTCTAGCTGTTTTCTACTTGGGTCAATATGTTTTGCAATATTAAATAGTTAAATACTATTTATCGACAGTTGTGGGCCCAGTCAATATATGGGTGATTTTTGGACATAATTTAAAACTTATTTATACATAATGTTATTTATTTCTGTTTAAATTTTGGTTTCAAAAGTCTTAATCACTGGTGGTTTGGTGGGACCAGTATTATATCAACTACTGGTCCCTGCACAACATTAGGAATCTCTCCCCTATAAAACGTACCTGGTTTTTTATTCCAAGGTTCTATATATAATTTAGAATTTATTTTTTAATTTTTTTTAAATGTAATTTTTATTATATAATAAAATTAGATATTAATCAATTTAATCATTAAGATATTTATTTTTAATTATTTTAATTTAGTGAGATTTTAATATTTAAAAGAAAATTAACAAAATTGGTATGATATGAATTTTTTTTAATAGGATCTAGATTATTTTCTAATAATAATTTAGATATCTCTCTTTTAATTAAAGTAGTTGACATAATTTCTTTATACTCAATCTTATAACAAATTATGGATAAGAATTATTTAAAAGGTAAAATTTTAAATTAATTTAAAAATTCAATAAGTTTAAAAAAAAATAATAATGTTTAAACTCGTGGAAAAGATAATGCTTTAAGTGATTGAAAATTTTCACAGTTATTCATATTGTGTTAGAGATTTTCAAAATTAAACTGAGAAAAGATTTTGATATGTTCTGTGAAGATTTTGATCTATCCAATGTTTTGAATGGTTACTCCATACATCATCAAGGAACAAAGAACTTTGTGAGTAAATGAGTCTTGAAGAGCCTCTTTTTATCAGAGAAAAAGAAGTCTCTGTCGAGTTAAAATCTAAAGGATAAACAAGATAAATATATATATATATATATTGAAAAAAAAAGAGATAAAAATTTATCAACTAAATAGAACACTGATTGTTAACTTAATTAATATTTAAGTAATTAAGGAAATTAAATTTAAATGAAAATTTAAATTTATGTAAATAAATTAAATTGATGAATTAAATTTGACCAAATTAAATAATTTAGAAACAAATTGAATTAAAATATGATCAATCATAAAATAAGGAATAATTGAAATAATAAAATAAGAACAAATTAGATTAAAAATAAATTAAAATATTATTAAGCATAAATAATGGAATAATTGAGATTATAAAATAAGGATAAATAAATAAAATGTGATTAATAATAAACTGAGAAATAATTGAAATAACAATTAAGAGTTAATAATTAATTAATATTTATTAATAAAATTATTAAATAAGAATTGAATTTTTTTATCCAAATAAAATAATTTCAAAAATATTTGAATAAGGACAAATAAATAGTTGAATAAAATAGAATAATATTAATAATACAATAAGAATTAGTCTAAATTGACTAAATTCCAAATTGAGAACTAAAAGATTGACAATTAAAAGATTTGAAATTAAATTAAGACTCAAAGAAGAGAAACAATTATGAAAGTAGGGCTAGAAGGAAACAAGGGGGAGGGGGAGAATTTCCCAATGAAAAAGAAAGGGTGTTAACGCAGGGACGGAGAGAGGGAAACTAAGCCAAGGAAGGGGAATTCCCCCCCCCCCCCCGACAAATTTATTCAAAAAGGAAATCCAAGCCATTAAGTGCCTTAATGAAAATCCCAATATCCTTGTCCTCAAGGCGGACAAATCTAATGTTACGGTCATCATGAACACCAAGGACTATGATTCTAAGATGATGGATCTCTTTTCTACTTCTTACAAGATCCTTCTGATAACCCCTTAAATTCCATTACTCAACTAGTCACTAAGGCAATAAATTTTCATCTCTACCCGCCTACATTCGACTTAAGCTTATTCCCCATACCCCCAAACTCCTAAAATTTACAGCCAACCTAAAATTCACAAGCAATGAGTTCCCCTTTGCCCCATTGTTTGTGCTATTGGAGGCCCTACACATGCGTTAAGTCATTGTTTAGCCACCAATATTCAACAATATGTGGGTTCCACTTCCACTTATATCAAATATTTTGTTGAATTGATTCTAAAAACCAAAAACATCCTCATTGATGAAAATGACTTGTTAGTTAGTTTTGACTTTGTTTCCCTTTTCACTAAGATACTAGTCCCTAAGGCTTTGAACTTTATCTCTCAATTAGTAGATACTGAAACCTTGAACCTAATTCAAATTTTCCTCACCTCCACTTTATTCTCTTTTAAAGGTAAAATCTATGAGCAGACATACAGCTATAGGTTCCCCCCTCTCTGGTAGTTTCCAACATCTTTATGGAACACTTTGAAGCCAAAGCTCTTAACTCTTGGCATCTAAAGCCCAAGCATTGGTTCTGAATTGTTGATGACACTTTTATCATTTGGCAACACAATCGGTCTGCACTTGATGCCTTTCATTCCCATCTTAAGAGTGTTTCCCCTTACATCCAATTCACCATGGAAATTGAATCAAATAAATCCCTTCTGTTATTTAATTTCCTTATTACCCACCTCCCTAATGGAACCCTTTCCCATCAAGTTTATAGAAAAGAAACTCACACTGATTGATATCTACAAGCCCTCTCACATCACCACTCTTACACGTCATTTTGTCACCATAAAGCAAATGACCGCCAATTCGTATCTCTCGCTATCCAATGAAGTTTTCTGAAGCATTCCCCTACAATGTTGGAAGCAAATTAATCCCAAATACAACAAGAATCTTGATTTATCTTTCTTAAAACCCTATTTTCAAGCATTGTCGCACTTTTCCTAGTCACTACTTGTGCAAACGCAATTATGATCATTATGGCATGCGCTTTGTCTTCCATTAAAAGGTGTGATGGTCTCTTAACGTAGGTAAAAATAAAAAGCAATTTCTAGAAGCCTTGTTGAGGGAATATTTTCCAACTAGAAGGTTTCGAAATCCTACATACTTGGGTCTCATCCCTTGACTTATGGATCAAATTCTCTCTCTTTGTGGAGCCTTAATCCCTCTCTTCATGGATCTCATCCCTTGAGAAGAGGATCTCAAACCTCTTCCTCTTGGCCTATAAATTCAACACAGACCAGAGGAAAAGGGTGGACCTTTTTTATGTAAACTTATGTTGTCAAATTGAGGTTGGAAGCTTGTCACTTAAGGAAGGATTGGAGACTATTGGGAGGAGGTTTGAAACATCAAGGCTAAGGTTGTATTTCTCCTTTTCATTCAGTTATAATACAAAAGAGTGTTTCTTTCTCACTATATTGTTCAATGGAGTTGATGTATTGTGTGTTTAATCTCATGTTTCCATTGGTAATGATGTTAGGTACTAGTCTCCTTGATCACTACTATAGGTTTTATTGAATCATTTGTATGTCATATGCCTTTGATCCTTTGTTGTTATTGTGTTTGCAGGTCTAGATTCTGAGCATTGGAAAGTTGCATCAAACCATAGCAAGGATCTTCATCAGGCATTTCGTTTGAAAGGCATGGGTTTCATACTCCATTACTCTTTCTTATGATTCAATAAGAATGAACATAGGGAAAGATTTACTAGTTTGTTTGTTTGTTACTAGATTCAAACATTGAATCTAGGGAGATATAGTCTTGTCCACAAGGTGAGATTTTGTCATCCTAACAAATTGGCAACCATACTGGGGAACTATTTGTTCTTCATTATGACTTCTCGTGATCTCTAATTTCCTTCTGTTACCTTGATTGCTATATTCAGATGCTTGAAAGTTTAAATTTTTGGGCTTGTGGCTTCATTTTTTCTTTTTCCTTTTTTTCTCGATTTGCACACATTTCTTTCAGAAACAGAGCACAAGTTGCGAAGTTTTCCTTAAGAAATAGAGAAACATTGCACTTAAGCCAATTGATCAACTACAACAGTCTTAGAAATTTTGAAAAAATAGGGGTTTTTCCTTGTGGGTCCAAAAAAAATTGATTGTTGTGTTTTCTTGAGTCCGTTTACATTCTAAAAATCTCCATTTTAGTTTTATTGGATGTTTTGAATTGCCTTCTTGGAAAATTACTCATGTTTGCAATTAGGGTTGAAGGTTTGACCTAGTAAATTGTTGATTTATCAAAAAAAAGGTCGGTCGTTGCTTAGATAGCTTGTGTTTCCCTTTCTTCTTTCAAACAATCATATTCAGTGCTTTGTTTACCTAATTGGAAAAGAATCATTAGAATTGGTGAAAGTTAGTATTTTCGAGTTACGTATTTTTCGTTCAAGATTTTGTTCCTTTGTTGAAATTGAAGTGAATAGTGATTATTCCTTTTTAGGAGAGAAACAACTCAGAATTATGCTTTTAGTGATTTGGTATTCATTACATTCATTTGAAAGGATTGATTTTAAAAAAACGTGTTGGTTAAAAAAAAAAAGTTTTGTGATTGTTGTGTTATTTGATGAATTGAAATTTGAAGAGTGAATTATTTGCATTGGATCAAATTTGAAAGTGAAAAATTTATATTTGATGAAAGGAAATATGGTGAAAATTGAAGTCTTGCATTTTGTTTGAATATCAAAAAAAAAAAAAAATCTCCTTACCATAGATAGAATTTCATCAAAACAAAAGATTCATTTTTGCATGTTTGTTGCATTAGAATTGGAATCGAAAATTGTTATCATCTACACCACATCTATTAAATCAAATTTAATGAAAAGAGAAACTAGAAAACTAATCAAACATTGAATCAACCAAACATTAGATGGTTCTAGGTTAGAAGACATGTTTCAACGTCTATAAACATAGGAGTTGTCATTAACTCCTTGTGTTAAATTTTGTGGGTAGTCATAATTCCACGTACGTAAGTATATCAGATCGTTCTACATCTACCCTTGGGTATATAAAATTGTGTTCCACGTATGAAAAGTATATCAAAATGCTTCCTATCATACAGTGCACATTAGACCGCACTAACATAGACTAATCTTCCACATAACTCGAGTATATCGGAAGACCCCTCTAGGTTGCATACCATCCAAAGGTAATCAAATCGGTTGCTTTGTCATATATGATACAATGAACACAGCATTCGGGGAAATTACTTGCATGTATTAGAAACGGTATTCCACAGTTCACATTGGCTTGGTAGTCCTTTTCTACCTGGTTACCCTTTTCTTTGATTTTGGTTATTTATTTGGTTGATTAAAATTAGAATAAACCTTTAATAAAATTAATCGTGGTATAAGTACCAAGACATTCATGTAGAATGCAGGGTTTACCCCCCAAGTACACACCTAATCAATTGGAAAAAATCAAAGAAGAGAAATTAAAATCTGCAGAATTTGGAACGTCATATCAACCTGAAACATCTAGAGTTGCAAAACTTGAGACAACAAAATCTGAAGTAACTCAACCACATAGGTTAAAGTCAAACACAGTTCAATTTGAGCCAAAATCTTAAAACCCGAGATCATTCAGGGTGAATCAGATATCAGTATAACTTTAGAGATGGAATTTACTGAGCCCAACATTGAAGAACCTAAATCTAGAATTTCTAAACTTTAATCACCTTCAACTGCTATTTGTTGACCTAGATTGTCACTGATGTCAATATGGAAATATTCTAGGAGAATCAGAGCAAGAAGCCATGAGGAGAAACCAAAGGAAATCCAAGACAATCAAGCCATTGGAAACCGCTATCAGAAGTCATAGGAGCTATCAGAGAAGAGCTATCAAAGCAAGGAAGAAGTTCATTAGAAGGAACAAATAAGAGAAGTCAGTGGAAGAGCAGTTAACGGAGGAGCATCGCGTGTAATATATGCCAAAGGAGAACTATCGGAATCCAAAGGGAATACCGATCAGAGGAGCAAGAGAAGCATAGAGGAAGAGTCATTTGAAACCACATGAAGCAAAGATCGGAGAGTCGTTACTCTGTGCAACCTCGTTCAACAGTTAACCGACGAGTTTGTAATAGTGGTAGTGGTTATCAAGCGGACTCTAGGCAATAAGTGGTATTCAGAGGAGAGCACCCGATTCCATTAACCGAGCGACACGTAGCACTTGGGTGGAGAGATAAAACCACTTTTTCCAGTAGCTATTTCTCTTGCAAGTGGCTCACCTGAAATGCATGTAGGTTGTTGGATATAGCATGGGTTGATCGATGGTGAAGGATCAACGAACGATTTTGGGTTGATCGAGTTAAGTTTGGACCGTTAGATCTGGAGATAAGATCTATGGCGGAGTATTGATCCGAAAAAGGCAAACATTAGAAAATGTGCAAAGGCTGTAAAAAGACAGAAAAGGTAAGTTATGCATGATTATTGTGTATTTCTATTATATAAACATTATAATAGAAATATCACGGATATCGGAGGAATATTAGAGAAGAGCGGAACAGTATATATATATCAGAGAAATCACATCGGCGGGTTCTATTAAGTACCACAGTGAAACCCCCGCCTGTGATATACAATTACGGACCCGATGGTCCTATTATATCATGCCTAATGGTATATCACGTCCGCCATATCAGGAGTTATGTATCACAGTGTTTAAAATCCTTGCCACATTAAAATGTAAATTGCGATATAATTTTGGACCCAACTACACCATTATAGCATGGCTTAATCAAATGTCGCATCCACGGTAATCACAATGTACAAAGGAATGTCAAACCACCGATTGTGATGGAGCTATGGACCCAACGGAGTTATTAACAATAGTTTATAATCATATCGCATCAAGTAAGGGCAATCGATAATCGGCCATCGGCGATGTTATAGACATGACTTATAAAAGACCTCCTGAAAGAGGCAATTGCGATTGATATTGTGACGTGGCATGTGGGACCTCCCTGTTAGTACAAGCCTCTCCAATGAAATCTTCCGTAAATATTGATTGAGTATATTGTATAGATATTAAAGAAAAAGGGCCTCTCTAATATTTTTTAATATGCAACATTTCTTTGTAATTCGGCCTCTCTTCTAAATTTACGTGTCTTGTGAGTATTGGAACACTCGAATATACAGAGGAAGCCATAGACCAGGAAGCTGAAGAATCAAGCGAGAGAAAATGGATGAGCGTTGAGGAAGCTAAAGCGACCTAAGGAGGGAAGCCAAAAGGTCGATCGAGCATAGAGGAAGCAGAAGTTCAAGCGAGTGAAAGGGAAGCCAAAGGTCAGGCGTATCAGTATAATAAAACAGAGAATTGCCTTTATGTGTTGTTGCTGGCGAACTGTAAGAAAAAAGGGAGCTGAATTTCTGGTAGAATTGGAAGGAACGGGAGGACAGAAGTAAGTCATAGGTCCAGCAAGGTTGGGAGAAGAGAATTACAGCCAAACAGATCCAAACATTTACAGCAGAGGGTTGGAGCCCTTAAAGTTGGTGCCTCAGAACTGAAAGGATTGGTGTCCTGTGAGTTGGTGATCCTAAATTCAAGGTTGGTGCTCTAGAGGTTGGAGCCTCACAAAGAGTCAAAATTGGTGCTTGGCAACAGATTGAAGCCATATATATCTATATATATATATATAGATATTGTACTTGATTTATTGCAAAGATTACATTAATAAAAGAATTTATTCATGTTTCTACTTTTGTGTTCCAATTATAAATGTTTTTACTGGTAAGAATAACAATTAAAAATAAATATTGATTCACCCCCCCCCCCTCTTAGTATTTCCAACAATTGGTATCACAGTGGGCTTCTTCATATCAGCCTAACAGCTTGAATAAGGATTCTTAGTCATGATGGGAAATCAAGAAGTGTCAGGAAGACCTCCTCTGTTCAATGGCACAAATTTTGGTTTCTGGAAAAAGAGAATGTCCTACTACTTAATGTCCCTTGGACCTGAAGTTTGGCATTCGGTCTTAAATGAGTACATAGCTCCTTCCACTCTTCCAACAGATCAAGACAAGAGGAAAGTCTATGTTGCAAATGCAAAAGCCTTATACTCCATCACTAGTGGAATCACTGATTCTAAATTTACAAAAGTCATGAATTGTAACTCTGCCAAAGAAGTATGGGATAAGCTAATTAGCTTATGCGACGGGGACTCCAAATTCAAGAAGGCAAAGCTTCAAACTCATAGAAGGAAATTTGAAAGTCTGAAAATGGATTATGAAGAAGATATTGCATCATACTTTCTCCGAGTAGCTGAAGTGGTCAAATCTCTTAAAGGATTGGAAGAAAACATTGAAGAAAGCACCATTGTTCAAAAGGTCTTAAGATCTCTCCCAGACAGATTTGACTCCAAAGTAAGTGCCATAGAATAAATGCAGGATCTAGATACTCTCAAGGTGGATGAACTCCATGGAATCCTCATTGCCTATGAGATGAGAAAACATTCCGCAAGTTCCAAAGATGCAGAATTCTAGGCCTAAAAATTGAAAAAGGGGAAAGAAAAGAATGTCAGTAGTGATGACTCCGATGTTGAATCCGAATTGGCGCAATTTGTACGAAGGTTGAAGAAAGGATCTAAGATAAAAGGTAAATACCCTCTTATTTGTTTCAAGTGTGGAAAAATAGGTCATTATGCTGCAAAATGTCCTCATAAGCATGATAGTGATGATGAAGAAAATTATAAAAGGATGGTATAAAAAAAGAAAGGGTTCAATAAGAAGAATTTCATCTCTAAGAAAGATGAGTCTGATGAAGATGAATTTGTAGTCATCAAAAAGAAATCAACTAACCATTTCCCTCACCGCAAAGGAGGCAATGAAGAATCAGATGAAGAAAATTACCATGCTGGAAGCCAAGAAGTATTATTCATGGCATTAACAAATGATTATGGCTCAGGGCTAGATGGAAATGTAGATGAATTGTTAATAAGTGCCATTGAAGAAAATGAGAAATTAAGGAATAAAATCATTTCTCTCAAGGTAGAAAACGAGGAAACAAAAGAAGGGAAGATCTCTTGAAAAATAAGCTAAAAGAAAAAGAAGAAGCTTGCGAAGAACGTGAAGCCGAAATAGTATCTCTAAGGAAGGAATTGGAGCAAGTTAAAAAGGGTTGGAAAAGCTCTCAAATACTTGACACTATCCTAAATAATCAAAAACCTCAACATGACAAATCTGGAATAGGTTTTAAAGGAGAATCATCAAGTACTAAGAATAATGCGAAAAGCTATGCCGACATACTTTCCAGCAACCCAAAAGAAGAAAGATTATTTCATCAAAGGCTCATCCCAGATCCAAAGAATGAAGAGAGAGTAACTCCAAGGAAGAATGTTGATTCAAATCATGGATGTTACAACAGATACAAAACAGTATTTCATCAAAGGCCCATCTCAAATCCAAAGAATGAAGCGGGACTAACTCTAAGGAAAAATGTTGATTCAAATCATGGCTATTACAACAGGTACAAAAGTATCTTTTTTGGGCATTGTTTCCATTGTAAAAATTTTGGTCATCAAGCTAGACATTGCATGGCTCGTAAGAATGACACACCAAAACTGAAGGATCAAATAAACAACCATATGGCCCCAAAGGGCAAGGACAAATCAAGACCTATCATTCTTCTGATCCCTTGGCCAAATTTGATCTGATTTGCTCATTATGTAATAATAATGGACACAATGAACAAAATTGCCCACTCAAAAGAGGAAAAGCAAGAAGTGAGAATCCCAACACGGATAAATGTGTCCTAGCTCTATGTGCTCAAAATAATGAAAATCATTGGTTTGTGGATAGTGGGTGCTCCAGAGACATGACAGGGGACAAAGGGAAGTTTGTCTCATTGAACAAAAAGGAAGGAAATGTATCTTTTGGAAGTGGATCTGCCAAAATTGTTGGAAAAGCAACTGTTACTCTTATTAATGGAAAAGAAAAAGCTCAAAATGCTTTACTAGTAAACGGGCTCAAACACAACCTCCTGAGTGTTAGCCAAATCTGTGATCAAGGACATAATGTTGTCTTTAGCACCAAATACTATGAAATAAGGAACTCTTCCTCAAGGGAACTTGTGGCGAAAGGGGTTAGAACACCAGACAAAATCTATATTCTGAACAAGATTCAAGAAGATAAATTCTACTTAAGTCAAACAAATGAAAGTTGGTTGTGGCACAAGCGACTTGGACATACAAGCTTCGATAACTTGATCAATATCAGTGAGATTAAATCAGTACGATACATTCCAAAGTTATTCAAACCAAATCAAGGTGTATGTGGCCCATGTCAACATGGAAAGCAAACTAGAACAAGTCACAAGACTAAGGAGTTCTCTACATCAAAGCCTTTGGAGATCATTCATGCTGATTTATGTGGACCAACTAGGACTTTGGCACTCCAAGGAGAAAGGTACTTTGCTTTATTTGTTGATGACTATACTAGAATGATGTGGGTATATTTTATAAAATATAAATCCGAAGCATTTGAGTGTTTTAAGAATCTTAAAGCTCTTGTGGAAAATGAAAAGGACTCTAAGATTAAGTGTCTCAGAACAGATAGAGGGGGAGAATTCACATCAAAAGAATTTGATGAATTCTGTAAAATACATGGAATTAAAAGAGAACTCTCTACTGCCAAAACACCAAAGCAAAATGGGGTAGTTGAAAGAAGAAACTGAACAGTTCAAGAAATGGCAAGAACAATGTTAATAGCAACTAACTTGCAGACAAAATTCTGGAAAGAAGCAGTGGGGGAAACTGTCTATACATTGAATAGAACTCAATTAAGACCAAATAATGAAAAGAATCCTTATGAATTATGGAAAGGAATACCTACATTAGTAAAATACTTCAAGATTTTTGGGAGCAAGTGCTTCATAAAAATCAATGATGACTCACCAGGAAAATTTGATTCACGAGTTGACGAAGGGATCTTTCTTGGATATTCTACAAGAAGCAAAGCCTACAAGTGCTACAATAACCGACTATAGAAAATAGTGGAAAGCCTTGATGTAAAAATTGATGACGACCTTCCAGAAAAATAAATTGAAGAACATGAAGTTGATCCTCTCATTGAAGAAGAAGACCCTGAAAAGGAAGAAAAAGACCATGGAAAAACAAGGAAAAAGAGCCATCTCAAACCCTTTCAAAGATGAAA
This sequence comes from Pinus tabuliformis, assembly GCA_031772625.1. Lineage (NCBI taxonomy): Eukaryota > Viridiplantae > Streptophyta > Pinopsida > Pinales > Pinaceae > Pinus > Pinus tabuliformis. The sequence goes on along the minus strand of CM062811.1, from coordinate 726,918,558 downwards.
TTTCTCCAAAAATATCACCCAGAAGAGCAGATTATTGGCAATATGGATCAAGGGATGCAAACCCGAAGAAGGATGACTAGTACACCAAAGAAGAATGATGTTTCTCTTCTATCCATGAGAGAACCAGAAACATTTACTCAAGCAAGGATCCTCATTGGGTAAAAGCCATGGAAGAAGAAATGTCTCCAATTGAGAAGAATGACACATGGGAGCTGGTACCTCGTCCAAAGGACAAAAACATAATAGGAACCAAGTGGGTGTTCAAAAACAAAAAGAATGAAGATGGACAAATCATCAGAAACAAGGCAAGGCTTGTTAGTAAAGGTTATTCACAAATTGAAGGAATTGACTTTGAAGAAACATTGCACCAGTAGCTTGTGTGGAAGCTATCAGGATTTTCTTAACATTTTCTTGCTCAAAAGGATTCAAAATCTATCAAATGGACGTAAAATCAGCATTTCTGAATGGGGAACTCAAGGAAGAAGTCTACATGGAGCAACCAGAAGGGTTTAATCTAACAGAAGGAAAAGACTTTGTTTGTAAGTTGAAAAAGGCATTAGATGGGTTGAAACAAGCTCCTAGAGCTTGGTATGCAAGATTAGATCACTATCTACAACAACAAGGCTTCAAGAAGGGGATGGTAGGAAGTAATCTCTACATAAAGACGGATGAGGATAAGTTACTAGTCACACTTGTTTATGTTGATTATCTGATTTTTGCTAGTAATAATGATGAGATGAGCCATGAGTTTTCTCAAAATATGTCAAAAGAGTTCAAGATGTCAATGATAGGAGAGTTATCTCACTTCCTTGGACTACAAGTATCTCAAACCACGACAGGCATGTTTATATCTCAAGTCAAATATCTTAAAGATAGGCTTAAAAGATATGGAACGGAAGACTGTGCACCCATGAGCACACCCATGACCACAAGTTGCCAATTGAGCAAAAATGATGACTCCCCTCCAGTGGATGCAACTCATTACAGGTCAATAATTGGAGCCCTTCTGTACTTAACTGCTACGAGACCCGATATTATGCAAGCAATAAGAATGGTGGGAAGATTTCAATCATCCCCTAAACAATCCCATTTGTTGGCTATAAAAAGAATTCTCATATACCTAAAAGGAACTCCTGATTTTGGTCTCTGGTACCCTAAGATCTCAACTCTTACTTTGACTGCATACACCGATTCTGATTGGGCTGGAAGTGTCGATGATCGGAAAAGTACTAGTGGAAATGCATTCTTCCTGGGAGACTGTTTAGTATCTTGGCTCAGCAAAAAATAGACATCCATATCACTATCTACAGCTAAAGCTGAGTATATAGCTACCGCAGATTGTTGTACTCAAATACTATGGATGAAGGAAGCTATAAAAGATGTCAACATAGGTACAAATCAACCAATTACCATCTATTGTGATAACACAAGTGCGATCAGCCTCAGCAAAAATCCAGTGATGCACTCAAAGACCAAACATATACCAATCAAGTATCATTTCCTTCATGAACAAGTAGCTGAACAAAACATCATCTTGGAATATATCAATACTAAGGAGCAGATAGTTGATATTTTCACAAAAACTCTTCCTTGAGAAGCATTTGAACATCTTTGTCAAAAGATGGGGGTTATCTCTTTAGCATCACTTAAGTTGATTCATAAAGATGTTGCAAGACAGGGGGAGCAGTTCGACAGGGGGAGTCCTTGTGCACTCCTTTGCCATTGATGTCAAAGGGGGAAAGAAGAAGAATATTGCCATCAATAACAAAAGAGGGAGATTGTTGACCTAGATTGTCATTGATGTCAATATGGAAATATTATAGGAGAAGCGGAGCAAGAATCCATGAGGAGAAACCAGAGGAAAGCCAAGACATTCAAGCCATTGGAAATCACTATCGGAAGTCATAGGAGCTATCAGAGTAAAGTTATCAAAGCAGGGAAGAAGTTCATTAGAAGGAACAAAGAGGAGAAGCCAGTGAAAGATCAGTTAACGGTGGAGCATCACATGTAATATATGCCAAACAAGAACTATCAGAATCCAAAGGGAAGACAGATCAGAGGAGCAAGAGAAGCATAGAGAAAGAGTCATTTGAAACCACGAGAAGAAAAGAGCGCAGAGTCGCAACTCTGTGTAACTGCGTTCAACAGTTAACCAGCGGGTTTGTAATAGTGGCAATGGTTATCAGGCGGACACTGGGCGGTAAGTGGTATTCAGAGGAGAGCGCCTGATTCCATTAACCGACGACACGTAGTACTCGAGTGGAGAGAGAAAACCACTTTTTCGGGTGGTTATTTCTCTTGCAAGTGGCTCACCTGAAATTCATGTAGGCCGTTGGATCTAGCACGGGTTGATCAATGGCAAAGGATCAACGAACAGTTTTGGGTTGATCGTGTTAAGTCGGCACCATTAGATCTAGAGATAATATCTACGATGGAGGATTGATCCGAAAGAGGCAAACATCGAGAAATGTGCAAGGCTGTAAAAAGGCGAAAAAAGGTAAGTTATGCATGATTATTGTGTATTTCTATTATATAAACATTATAATAGAAATAGCGTGGATATCGGAGGAATATCAGAGAAGAGCGGAGCAATATATATATATATATATATATAAGAGAAATCACATCGGCAGGTTCTATTAAGTACCACAGTGAAACCCCCGATTGCGATATATAGTTGCGGACCCGATGGTCCTATTATATCGTGCCCTAATGGTATATTGTGTCTGCCATATCGAGAGTTATGTATCGCAGTGTTTAAAAGCCTTGCCACATTAAAATGTTGATTGCGATATAATTGCAGGCATGACTACACCATTATAGCATGGCTTAATCAAATGTCGCATCCACGGTAATCTCAATGTACAAAGGAATGTCAAATCGTCGATTGCGATGGAGTTATGGACCCGACGGAGTTATTAACAATAGTTTATAATCATATCGCATCCAGTAGGGGAAATCGGTAATCGGCCATCGGCGATGTTATAGACATGACTTATAAAAGACCTCTTGAAAGCAACAATTGCGATTGAGATTGTGGCGTGGCATGTGGGACCTCCCTGTTGGTACAAGCCTCTCCAATGAAATCCTATGTAATATTTGATTGATTCTATTGTATAAATATTAAAGAAAAAAGACCTCTCTAATATTTTTTAATATGCAACATTTCTTTGTAATTCAGCCTCTCTTCTAAATTTACGTGTCCTGTGAGTATTGGAACACTCGAATAGACAGAGGAAGCCATAGACCGGGAAGCCGAAGAATCAAGCTAGCATAGATGGATGAGCATTAAGGAAGCTAAAGCGACCTGAGGAGGGAAGCCAAAAGGTCGAGCAAGCACAAAGTAAGAGGAATTTCAAGCGAGAGAAAGGGAAGCCAAAGGTCAGGCGTATCAGTATAAGAAAATAGAGAATTGCCTTTATGTGTTGTTGCTGGTGAATTGTAAGAAAAAAAGGAAGCCGAAGTTCTGGCAGAAGTGGAAGGAACAGGAGGACAGAAATAAGTCATAGGTCCAGTAGGGTTGGGAGCATAGAATTACAACCAAACAGATCCAGACAATTACAGCAGAGAGTTGGAGCCCTTGAGGTTGGTGCCTCAGAACTGAAAGGATTGGTGTCCTGGGAGTTGGTGCTCCTAAATTTAAGGTTGGTGCCTTGACAAGACAGAGTTGGTGCTCTAGAGGTTGGAGCCTCACAAAGAGTCCAAGTTGGTGCTTGGAAAGAGATTGAAGCCATATATATATATATATATAGATATATATATATATATATATATATATATATATATATATATATATATATATTGTACTTGATTTATTGCAAAGATTACATTAATAAAATCATTTATTCATGTTTCTACTTTTGTGTTCCAATTATAAATGTTTTTACTGGTAAGAATAACAATTAAAAATAAATACTGATTCACCCCCCCTCTCATTATTTCCAATAGAACTATCATTACAATTGTCTAACTCTTGGTCTTCTAGGCATTGAATATATTACTAAAGAAGAAGAGGAAAATATTGAATATCCTTCTCTTAGTACAAGTGATCTGTTAATTGTTCAAATTCTTCCTTTTGAACCTTTTCGACCAGTTCCTTGGTATTTCACCCAATTAAACATTTTAGGTCAAGGTATTCCTCATTTACGCACTCCTTTTGATTTTACACCTAAGAAAATCATGTCAGAGGATCCTCCTGTAAGTTTAACCTCATATTTTCAGATGATTACACCACTTAGCCATCCCGTTGTGACTTTTATGTTTATAGGATCTCCATTTCCTTCCTATATGTTGGATCTTTGGTTTCCACTAGGTATTAGTAACTCACTGGAAATTTTTCAGGAGCCACTCCCTCTTCTCAAGTTTGTACTTGGCTTTCTGGAATCTCATTTGTTTTATCTACTACTAATGTAGAAACTACTACTCACAGCATGACTCTCATGCCTAAAACACCTTTCGTATCATACCAATGCATTAAAATGTTCTCTAGCAATACAGGTACTGCTCAACCTATTCCAACTGGAATTTCTTATCCAGTTGGGCGGAAACCATCCTATGTTCCTCCTGGAGTGAAATGTATCCTCCATTTTTAGGACCACCTATTATTGTAACTTATACAAACATTCATCAGATACCTCAGGTCGATCAAATTCAACCTATTACATTTCAACCCTTTATTGGTGCTCCTTTTCCAAGAATGGGGAGTACTATTTGGAACCCTCCTTATGTTCAACATCTTATTCAAGTTTCTCCAAAAATGCATGTCTATCAACCTATCCAAGCTATTGCCCAAACTATATCACAGGCACTTGTTCAATAACTTGTCCAGAGTACTCCTCAAGTATCTATTTAGCAGTCTGTCCATAGTATTCCTCAAATGTTTTTTCTGCCTACTATTCAAATAATTGTTCAACAACCGATTCCATGTACACCTCAGAAACCTGCCCAATTTATGCCATAAATGACTGTGAAAGGTACACCTTAGACATCGGTTCAACAACCTACATAGACCATGCCTCAAGCATTTGGTTATCAAATTGGCATAATTATACCTCAATCTTTTATTGGTCCAAATTTCCAGTCTACAGCATAGATGCCTATTGGTCAACTTAGTGTAGGAACAATTCAAACATCATATCTAGGTCAACCTTACCCAAGTAACCCTTATCAAGGTCGACGAGCGCGCGCGGAGCTGGAGCGAGGGTTTGGAGAATCGCAGCAGCAGCAGCTTCGCCTTGGCCTGGGCCGCGAGGCCTGTTTTGGGGCCTGGCCTCCGCCATGGCCCATTCTGATCCATCATCTGGGGATGCAGAGAAAGCTTTCTCTGATTTGGTAAAATCTCTGCCCCCTGTCCGTCCGAAGCCAGCAACATCCAAATTTGTTAAGAAACTTGATACACTCCAAGAAGTTCAGTTACCTCCTTCTCTTCCACGAATGGCAGCTTTATCTCTAGCAGAAAAAGGGCTCATTGGGCAGTTCACAGGCTTATGGCCCTCACCAAAGACAGTCCAGAGATGGGTGGAAAGGAACTGGTCTGATAAAACTCAAGGAAAGATTTCGATTCGATTCTGCGGCAAAGGCTATTATACCTTCCATTTTGAAACCAAAGCAGATAAGGATCTGATATTTAGAAACGGGCCCTATTTTATGGACTCTCGAGGGTTATATCTGAACAAATGGACCCCTGATTTCGACCCTGAACTCGATATTCCGAATGCGGTTCCGGTTTGGGTCCGTCTTCCCCATCTCCCCCTGCACTGCTGGGGAGATGACTCGGTAAAAGCAATAGGGAATGCAGTCGGCAAGTACATCGACAGAAGCGAGCCTAAAGATAACATGCAAGCTTGTGCAAGGATTTGCGTAGAAGTGGACCTTGGGAAAGGCCTACCAGAAGCCATCAAGCTGAAGGTGGATGACTGGAGCTACATACAGCAGCTGGACTACGAGCAAATTCCATTTAAATGTAAGGTATGTCATGAATACGGCCATTTTGCCAATAGATGCTCTAAAAATACTAATCTTGACTCTGAAGATCAAGGAGATCAGTGGGAAACTGTGAAAAAAAAGAAAGCAGCACCTCAGGCAAAACAAGATCCACCTCCTGAACAACCGGGACCCTCCTCTCCTCGCCCCACCTCTCCATCTTTTAACCCTCCTGGACCTTCCCTTGACTCTTCCTTCCCCTCCTCTTCCAACCCTTTCCTTATTTTATCCTCTGATGATCCTCAGACTGATCAGCCATCTTCGAATCTGATTGAGCCCCCCTTGATTTCTTTGACCCCCTCTCAGCCCGTCATTGATCCTCCCCCCCTCAAAACCACCAGAAGTTCCTCCAAAGACTTTGGCTCCTCCGGTGATATCCACAAGATACCTGGACCAGGCAAAAAGTCAGCCAAGCAGCATCGGGAAGAAAGCACGCAAAAGGACATAGCCCTAGGGATCCAAACTCCTATGGAATCTTTCATTACAGGTTCACAAGAGAAAGATACAGCAGGTAAAGAACATGAGAGGCGAGCACCTCCTCGCTCGAACGCCTCATGATGAAGCTTTTATCTTGGAACAGCAGGGGTATGGGGCACCCCTCCAAATCAGCTGCCCTACGAGATCTTCTTCAAACAGAAAGACCTGAAATTGTTCTGATACAGGAAACCAAGCAAAGTCAGAGCGAAATGCAAATAATTATAGAAGCCCAAAAAAATTTCTCAGGGGCCAGTAGCAACTCCAGAGGAGCCTCTGGAGGAATCACAACCATGTGGAATAAGCAGTACTGGGACTGCAAATCCTTTGTCCTCAATCAAAACTGGGTTAGGACCAACCTTATCAACAAGGAAGAGAGCTGTGACTTAATCATTTATAATGTCTATATCCCCAACCATTACCGGGAAAAGGAACAATGTTGGAAGGATTTGAAGGAAGAAATAGACAAGGAGCAGAACCCAAATGTTATTCTTGCTGGAGACTTCAATTTAATTCTTCATGCGAATGAGAAAAGGGGGGGCACCTTCACCCCCGACCCCTCCAGAAGACAGCTGGAAATGATAATGGCTGAACATGAACTGATGGATATCATTCCAAAAAATAGGAAATATACTTGGAACAACAGAAGATTGGGGCCAGGCAACATTATGGAAAGGTTGGACAGAATACTGGTCAATGTTTCCCTTCTCTCCTCCTTTGCCGCAGGCCACACCAAAATTCTCAGTGCCACAGCCTCAGATCACTTCCCCATTCTCTTAACGCTGGACTCCCACGCTCATTTGGGACCAATTCCGTTCAGGTACAATCCCTTGTGGAGAGACAGCGCTGAGGCCGAGGCTATCATAGAAGAAACTTGGAAGCAACACGTTGAAGGTTCCCCAAATCATATTTGGGAAACAAAACTTCGAAACATAAGGAAGGCACTCAAGGATTGGGCAAAAGCCAGCTATCAAGAGCCAGAAAAAATAAGGAAAAAACTACAGCAGGATTTGGAAGAGATCTACAAACAAATAGAGGACCATGGATTCACTCATCAGCTGAAAAGTAAGGAATGGGAGGTTCAGGGACAGCTAATTCAAATAAAGAGAGCGGAAGAGATCAAATGGAGGATCAAGTCAAGAGAATTATGGTTAAAGGAAGGTGATAAAAATACGGCATACTTTCATAAGCAGGCCACAGCAAAAAAAACAAGGAACAATGTTACCACTATTACTGATAGTCAAGGCAGCCAGCATAATGACCAAGAATCTATAAAAAGAGCTGCCTTCCTCCATTACAATTGTCTCCTCACAGAAAATCAAGGAGACGCTGACTATTCGGCCTTCCTTAAGCATCTTCCGGAAAAAATCTCTGTTGAGGAGAATGACAGGTTAAACAGTGAAATTACAGAGGAGGAGATCAGAAAAGCCATCTGGACTTTACAACCAGACAAGTCCCCAGGTCCAGACGGTTTCCCAATAAATTTTTACAGGGACCATTGGCATTTGATAAAAAAAGATCTTGTTAAAATGATGAAAGGAATCCAAAGGAAAAAGAAAATGGGGGGCTTCACAAATTCAACTTTTCTCGCCCTCATTCCTAAGGAAAACCGCCCCACTTCTTTCTCCAGATTTAGACCTATTTCTTTGTGTAACACTTCTTACAAGATCTTTGCAAAAATTATAGCAGTCAGGCTCCAGCCACTTCTCCCTTCCCTTATATCTGAAAATCAAGGAGGCTTCATGTCCAACAGGCAAATTCATGATACCATCACCTTGGTTCAAGAAGCTATCCACTCCAGCACATCTAGGCAGGAGAAAGGCTTCGTTCTTAAGCTAGATTTAGCCAACGCATTCGATCGAGTAAGACACTCCTTCTTGTTCGCTGTCTTGAGGAAAATGGGATTTAATTCTGCCTTCATCAGCACCATTGCCGCTTATATCTCTGGCCCCTGGATCTCGCCTCTCATAAACGGCCGCCCTTGCGATGCTTTTCAATCCTCAAGAGGGCTAAGGCAAGGTTGCCCTCTTTCCCCCTATCTTTTCATCTTGATGGCTGAATCCTTTAGCAGCACCCTTGAACACAACAGAAGAGTTGGCCTCATCTCTGGTATCAAGTTTGGAAACGGAGTGAAAAATATCAATCACTCTCAATTTGCTGACGACACTCTGCTTATTGGTGGGGCATCCACTACTATAGTAAGGCGCTTCAAAATCCTCCTCGATCAATTTATGGCGTGCTCAGGAGGAGAAGTCAACTTCCAAAAAAGTTGCATCTATGGATGGAACATCTCCAATCAAACAGCCCACAGTATTGCTAACATCTTTGGAGTTGCCTTCAAAGCAACCTGGGACCACTTTACCTACCTTGGGATGCCGGTCACCATGGGCTCTCTAAAAGCCACCACCTGGAATGAAATAATAGACAAAGTCAAAAGGAAGGTTCAGCAATGGGGAACTCAATGGCTTAACCCAGCTGGCAGATTAATTTTTCTCAAATCAGGTATCTCCTCCTTACCTTTATACCGATTCACTCTTTATCAAGCTCCTGCTTCTTTTCACTATAAGCTGGAAACCGCCCTCCGCAATTTTTTATGGCAAGGAGGGAAAAAAGAAAAAAATAGATTCAATTTGGTCAATTGGAAAAGCGTAATACAATCTCCAGATAGAGGTGGGTTGGGAATCAGAGCTCCTAAAATTCTAAATCTCGCATTTGGGATTAAAATGGCTTGGAGGCTAATTAATGAACCAAAAGCCTGGTGGAAACAGGTCATTGAATGCAAATATCTCTCTGACAATAGACAAAGACTCCTTGAAACTGATATTCCCAATAGAGATTCTACCAAAATCTGGCACCTCTGTAAGAAAGCAATCCCCACTCTCATTCAAAACACCTCAAAGATTCCGGGGAAGGGAGCAGTATAAATTATGCCACTGATAAAATTATGGGTTTCCAACCTCTAAATATTGTTGAAGAAGCCATTCCCTTCATCCTCTATCTTAACAGCAAAGGCATTCAGAGGCTGGACCAAATTTCAAAATGGGATGCTGATACTGGAGCTTGGACTAGCTGGGACTTTCCAGTTATTCCCCCTCACTTGGAATCAAGCTATCAAGCCCTCCATAAAAATCTTCAGAATAGAGCCCCCATTAAAAAAGGAGCAGCAGATGGGTTTAGATGGGACCCCACGGGCTCAAGCTATACCATCAAATCTGGCTATCAATTCATTTGCAACAACACTTACCAGACTCCCGCCTGGAATCAATGGAGAACAATATGGAAATCTGAGGCCATCCCCAAGGTCAAATTCTTCATCTGGTTGCTGTTAAAGGGCAGAATCCTCACTTCGGAAAACCTAAGAAAGAGAGGGATACATGGACCTTCAATCTGCCCTAATTGTTGCTCTGAGGAGGAAACCATCCACCATCTATTCCTTGATTGCATCTTCGCGAAGAAATGCTGGACCATCATGTCCAACTTGGGCAATATAACATGGCAACCTCAGCAAAACATTGCAGAGACAATCCAAGATTGGAGAAGGAATTGCCCTTGGAAAGATAAAAGGAGCAAGATAGTCAAAAGAACTTGGGATATCATACCTCACAACCTTCTTTGGAAAATCTGGCTCACAAGAAACAAGAAAATCTTTCAAAACAAAGAGGGCAATGTTTGGAAGACATGCAACAATGCTCACCTCTTGGCGCAGGAGACGATGGCAGCCAAATACTCAGGAACAATTAAAGCAACAGACTATTCAGTTGAGGAGAGGCTCATGATCAAGCATATTCTAGGTCGTTCAGGTCATCAACAGAGTATTCAGAGAACTGACAGACAGCATCAACACCAGACCAGGGATTGGGAAATTAGACTACCAACCCAGGATTACAAGAGGTGGATCCAGAGTAACAACTGCCCAATTTTATACTTTGATGGCGCCTCAAAGTCCAACCCAGGACCAGCAGGCGCAGGAGGTGTTATCATTGATGAATTAGGAGAAGAAATCTGCAACTACGAATGGAGTTTGGGGGAAAAAACAAATAATAATGCAGAGGCTCTAGCACTGTATCAAGGGTTGTTGCAATTAAAAAGCATGGGGATTAGAAAAGCTCTTGTTTTAGGAGACTCCTCCATAGTCATTGGCCTCATGAACCATCACCGGATATCTCCAAACAGTAATCTTCAGCAACATATCCAACGCATCAATCTCCTCACCAAACACTTTGAAAAAATCAGATTCTGCCATATCCTTCGCACGCTCAATGGGGAAGCGGATAAACATGCGAATAACGCAGTTGGACATCCGGAAGGTGCATTGAGGCACAATCACAAAGATTTTTTCCAGCCTCTGCCATGAAGCAGGCCGACCCTGACATTGCCCAGGCACGCAGATCCAGCAAGCGTGTGACGGGCATGGTTACAACAGTCCCAGGACACTTGACAGAGAGTATGAAGCGCATAAACAGTCTCATTCAGGCCTTGATTCAAAGAATAACTGACATCCCGAGAAAAAACAATCACCTCAGCGAAGGACGGAAGAACGATTGCACTGCTCCAGCAAATCGACTTAGAGATTTAGGAAAATATCTTAATAATACAGAGGATCCGACTTCTGCAATGCATTCAGGCCATGGTTGGTTCCGTTCCATAAATACGGGCAGAGGAAAGCAAAGACTTGTCATACATTGCTATGAGCAAGAGCAGCTTCGCTGGAATGAAGAAGGCGCACTTGTCCAGAGTCGAAGACGAAATCAATCTCTGGTATCGCCATTCCTTGCTTTGATTATCTCTTCTCTAATCTTTATCGTGGTGCTTTTCAGGAATAGTTTCAGTGGGAAGGCGAGAACTACTGCTCCATTCCTTCATCAATCTCTGTTTTATTTACTTCACCTCTGCTGGCCGTCCTCCATCTTTCAAACTTGCCCCTTTAGTACGCCCCTCTCTTGTTCATTCTCTCTAATCTCCAGTATTTCCCCTTCAAGTTTGCGCGCTATCATCCAGCCTCTCTTTTATTTCCCTTCTCTCACTCAAAAAGTGAGAGCTGTTAGCACGACCCCCTTTTGTTTATTCTCCCTAACCTTCAGAACTCCTCCTTCAACCCTGCGCATCATCATCCGGCCCTTCTTATTCTTCTCCCGCAACAAAGAGGAGTTAGCAGCCCACCACAGTGAAATCGGCCCTCAGAGAATCCAAGCCCAAGTAGTGATGGAACGTCCTGAGCAATGCTTTCATTGCCGCGATCTTCAGGCCGAATTTGAAGAGGTCAGAGCTCAACAAAGGATATTGGAAGATCAAGTTCGGAACATGGAAGCCAGGCACGCTGAACAGATTCGGAGCCTGGAAGCCAAATTTGATGAGCAGTTCAGAATTTTACACAGCAAATACCGCACAGAAATGAACCTGTTTCTCCACCGAGTTCATACACTTCATGAGCAGTTCAACGGACTCAGCAATAGATGCATTCACGCTGAGGAATCGCTGGCAATCTTAAGGGAAATCATGGAAGCAAAGCAGAAAGATAAATCAACATCCTCAAGTGCAAAGCCAATGGAAGCAGACCAGAACCCAGAGGATTCCACAGCGAGAAAGATCAGTCGTATTGACATTGATTAACTATGTGCTGCAAATGCAAGTTTTGGTGCCACCAGTATGTCCGAATTTATAGTAGCAATAGATGTTTTTTAGCTAGAAGTTATAGAAATCAATTCAAGGACAGGAACCTCAGGTTTTCTCCTTGGATTTGTAATGCTCTCGAAGCAATCTATGTATGGCTTCATGCCTTATTCCCTTTTTCAATCAATATATAGCAGCCGATCTTGTCAAAAAAAAAAAAAACCCTTATCAAGGTCAACCTTTTCAATGTTATTTTTACCAGAGTCAAATGATTCAAGGTCAAATGTATCACAGTCAACCTTTTCAAAGTCAACCATACCGTGGTCATACTTTTCAAGGATTTTCATTTCAACCTCAACCTGGTATGACTTACCTTGGTTATCTCGGGGGGAATGCAAATTCCAACTGCACAAGCTATTCCAAGATATCCTAGATATCATCCTCTAGGGGTTGGACCTAATCCTCAAGGGTATTAGTATCATCAGCAAGACTTTAACTGGAAGTTACCTTTCATTGTGACATTATATTTACAGTATTTATCCTATCTCATGAACGATCCTATTTATCATTATCCTTTTTGGACGATGATTCCTGCTAAATTACCAAGTGACATACTGAAATTTGATGGTAAACCTGGAGAGGTTTTGTCAAATCATGTGACGATTTATCACTTATGTGTTCCTCAAATTCATTAAATGGTGATTCCATCATGTTATGGCTTTTCCAACAGACTTTAGCATATTCAAAAGCAAAATGGTACATTGAGTTACCACATCCCTCTTTCCATAATTTCAATTCCTTGGCAATCGTATTTTTAGTGCATTTCCAGTTACCCATTCAATATGACATTGGTACTTAACCTTTGACTTCATTAAAATAATCTAATTCCACTCATATATCAGATCATATACATGAGTGGAGACATAGACATCATTAGTCAAATTTTATATTCAAGATCACTTGTTGGTTAAATGGTTTACTAAATCTTTACTTCCCGATATAACAGAAGATGTTGATAAGGGGGAAGTTGTTACAGAGGAGAAACGTGTTGCTCATTCCCAATACTTAGACCTTGTCTATTCACAATCCGACACTTTGTACAAAAATATTCCAAATGTGCCTCTCCCATATAACACAACTCAACAAGTTTCAGCTCCTACAGGATCTCACACTTCTGAAGGTGTAATTGGTTCTATCAGCCAACATTTAAAGTGTAAACAATTTAAGAGTAATTCTAAAAATACTCAAATTGTGGTTACACAAAACCCAATGAAAACACTAGTCTTGAAATTAATTTTGAGGTTAACACAATAGAATCATCTATCGGTAAGCCTCAGCAACCTGGAAGTAAGAACAAGGGAAAGAGAAAAGCAAAACAAAATGCCCTTCAAAAGGAAAAACCAATGAAAAACAAACCTTCTGAAGAAAAAAAGGAACCTTGGTATCCTTGTTTGATTTGTAATGAGGACCGTTGTACTAAGGAATGCCCGCAGCATGCATAGATTATTAAATTCCTCAAAGGTTCCCCTACACCTGTAGTCTTGAAAGATCCTTTTCCTTCTAGGGATAGTAAAACAGTTTCTCACAATTTTTTTTCTTCATCCACATCGGTAGATATCATGATGATTCCCTCTCAGGTTTCGGAAACAACGAGGTCTAAAGATTACATATCTAAAGCTCTTGCAAATGAAAATGATACCAATCAGCCTTTTGTATCAGTTCCACCTTCTTCTGAAAATTTATAGATTTAGAAACCAAATTCTAACATAATAATTTGTCTTCCTCCTAAAGGTTTTATTCAAAAGTTGTCTTTTAATCCACATGCCATAGCAGCTCAAAATTATAGCATTGTTGAAGACCGAGTTCAATCTCCTTCAGCAATGTCGACTATTAAAGCGCTTAAAACATGTCCAACACAGAGGAAATTACTATTGTCAACCATTGGTGCAATCGATTCACAGGAATCTAGACTCATAGTCTTTGATCTTGAAAGTCATACACCTAGACTCTCACATCAACTGGCATTTCAAATCCCATTTTTTGTCAAAACCAAAAAAAAATTCATATAGTAATCGACGAGGGATCCTTTACTTGTATTATGTCTATTTCTTATTGTAAATCTGTGGGCTCTCTAATGATTAATCAATCGCATACCAATATCAAAGCATTTAATGGAAGAGGATTTCGACCTTTTGGTATTTTAAATGACCTACCAATAGAGGGTAAAACAGTTGTTATCGAAGTAGAATTTGTTGATGCTCAACTTGATTACAATATTTTGCTTGGTCAAAGTTAGACTTAAGCAATGTCTGCAATGGTCTCATCACTTTTTTGAATGATACTATTCCCTCATCAACGAACAATAGTTAAGGTAAACCAACTATCTTTTAACACTTCTTATCCAAATTTCATTGGTAGTGTACCCTTTTTGGGAGAACGACTACTTCTTATTAATATGTTGGCACCAGCCTGCTTAAGGATTCATTACTCATGGAAATTTTTTGCATTCCCTCCACCCAACACTCTGGTTAATGTTGCCCGAGTCAACATATTGGCTTGAGGGGTCTTGACCCAGGTCCAGAGTTAGTTGTGCCAACTAAAAAAACCTTAGTTGTTGGCCCTTTCGGCAACAACCCGTGTAGCGTAGGCTGCAATCTCACCTAAAGTAGTATTGGGGGATGATAGAACCAAGTTTCTACATCTCAATGTTAGTGTGATGGGTTCCTGCAGTTTCTAGGGCTTCTTTTAGTCTTCAGAAACCCTAACCCTTAAAATATAGATAATTGCAGTAACTAGTAGAAACAGACTCTAAACCTTGGTGAAATGCTTTAAACATTCATAATAGTAAGTAAATAAGTAGATCTATTACCTTCGCACATCAATTAAGCATTACTTCATATAAATTCAGAATAACAGAGCAAATATATAGAAATTGCATAAGTAAAAATACAAGAATATATACACAAGTATGGCTAAAAATAGTCTTTATTAGATGTATTCTTTATGTTACAGACTCTTCTTTCCTGTGCACACAGTTGCAAGGGCCCACACACTCAACCTACAGACTTACCAAGGTATCTATGCACTCAGCAGCAGGAGCCTTCCCCTTTGCCTAAGTACAGGAAACAAACTTTCCTGCCTTAGCTTACTTGCCCATACAATGATCTTCTATTTCTATATTGACCTCCCAGACTTGCTATGACTCCTTTATATATCTTTCTCTTTTACAATACCATGGTCTGTGGACCATGGGCGGGTCACAAAACTCCCTATCTTCTAACAAACTAAGGGACTAAAGCCCCTTTTGACTCCTATGACCTTCGTGCTCCGCTCCCTCAAAATGCAGAGACTTTACAAATATACAAAATTAATGACAAAATTTACCCCAGTGGACCCTGTCCCAACAAGCCCCCAACACAATTTGGTGACTCATCCTTGAGTAACTCAGCAGACGGTGCCTCGATCTTTGCCTGCAGCTCATTGAACTCGATCTTCAACATCTATAGATCAGATGTTCCCTGCATAGCAGCTTGTTGCACTTCTTCGACCAACTTTTCAGTAGTTTGGCCTTCAACTGCAAGGCTCATGGTCCGTTGAGTCTATTTCATTCCTTTGATCTTACTCTACAGTGACAGAGTCAACTGACTCGCCTTATCTTTCCATGGTTGTGTCCTGTAAGATATGATCACTTCCTTACGATGCAGCTCGTCAATCTCGTTCTGAATCAGCTTGCCTTCCTGCAATCTGGAAAACCTTTGCATTGGTGCTAAGGTCTGCGTTATTGATCTAATTTGATCAAAATGGCGTTGCTTTTCCCTAATGTCCACACCGATCTTTTCACATTTGGATCCTCCTGAAGTGAGGTCCATAGCTCCATGGCCTGCTCAAACAGCTCACTGTAGCCCTTGACTGCATCTTCTAAGGTTGACATGCCTACTTTGATAGCAGCTTCACACTACTCTCTAACTTATGGAGGAATCGTGGGTTGCAATTTAAGTCATAACTCTGATATCTTTAGCTCCAACTCAAACCAGACTCAGTTGATTTCATCCTTGGACTCCTTCACTGCAGCAGCCATTTTCTGAATCGTTTCTGTTGAGTTCATTTCTGTTGGGATCTTGAGCTTTGGAATCTCACTGCAGGCATGTGCAATGGCAACTTCCAACTATTGACTCCGTGTTGTGATCTCCTCTTTGTCTTTAAGCACGTGCACCTTCTCCTCGAAAATTTGCTGATTGTTTGTCTTGACTTCACTGGTTCTCAGCAGTGAGTTCTTCATGAACCCTCAATTCATCAAACTTCAAAAGATATTCTCCATAAATGTGTTTTCCCTTCTCCTTTCAACGGAAATTTCTCCATCCAATCATCTACAGTGCTTCCAACGGTCACTTTTCAGTGCAACTCCCCTCAGCGCCTCACTTCAATTCGTTGCGCAGCCTCATCACTTCGGTTGTCCATCTTTCGGGTAGTGTAGTTTATAGTCCCATACTTCCTTGCAATTGCCTGGAGTACTAAGACTAACCTACAATCATATAGTCATTTGTTGAAAATAACAACAAGAAATGATAAAAATAGAATCCAGAAATTCTAGTTTAATTTTCCCTTTAATTAAACTGTGAATTAAAATCAAATTCTATTCTCATAGCAACTTGTAAATATTTAATTAAGTTTAATTAACTTAATTAGCTTAGGAATTTTGAGTTGGAAGTCTTTCTGGAGTCATGTATATGTTCTCCATATACTATAGGGGTCTAGGATGAGTTAAGTATGAGTTGTAATTATTTAACTCAGTTTACTGAGTTAAGTCCAGTTAAATTAGTTCCAAACTATTTGAGGAACTAATAGTGAGTTAACAGTCAGTTGGTGCACTAATGCATTAACTAGTGCTACTCCAGTTAACTGAATATTCCCTCATCAGAAACTCATGCATGTCGATTCTGAGAAAGACCCAGTTGAGACTAGAGTGCAGGGACAGTGTACTATTTGTTGTAGAATTTTCTGAGTTGTACAGATGGTGCATGAAATCAGGAACTAAACCTAGAAGGGATTGTGCAGTTTTGGATGCACTAATTTCCCTTTAAGATAAGCTAATCATTCATAGGAATTTCTTAAGGAAATAGGGACTTGGAGAGCTGATGAATTGGCTAAGTGTTGGCCAAGATCTTGCTTATGAGTTGGAGATTGATTTTAGTAAGTGTTGGGATTGTTCTTGTGAGAACAAGCATTGTATTATCATCTTGGATTTTGATTTAAAGCAATACAGATAGTAGGGGTTTTGAGTTGTGGCTTTTGTTGGATACTTATTGTGTTATGTGCCATTGATGTTCTTCCTCTTGTTGATTATTGTTTTTCTTGATATTAATGTGATTCTGCTATAAAGAATACAAGTAGATTCTTGTCTCTTGTTTAGTAGATTACATGAGCTTGTGAATCTATAGGATTTTCTACACATTGAACAGGGGCAGGATCACCCCTGTACAGCTTCAAGCGACTCCCATTAAATTTTCCCATAAATAATTCCCCATTCAGCTTCATGAGCTGAACTGTGCCACCATCTTTAATGTCCTTAACAACATAAGGTCCCGGCCAATGCATTTGAAATTTGTCAGGGAATTTCATAAACTTACTGTCATAAAGCAACACCAAATCATCAATTTCAAAGGTGCTCTATTTTATATGGTGATCATGCCATGCCTTTTCACGGTCCTTCTACACCTGTTGATGAAATCCTTCCAAGAAGCAATCCTCTTCCATTTCTACCAGCTACGCAAGTCGCTCCTCCATAGTATCGTGATCATCCATGTCTGTAACTGCTGCAATCTGCAAACTTGGCACAATTTATTCCATGGGAATTACATCCTCCTTCCCATATACCAATCTAAACAGGGTTTGGCCTGTCAACTTCTTACAAGTAGTCATGTACGCCCAAAGGATCGATGGTATGTGCACATCCTAGTCATTCCTCTTCGCGTTGAAAATCTTTATCAAGGCACTCTCTAGAATTTTATTGAAGGCTTCCACAGTTCCATTTGCTTGATTGTGATAAGTGTTGAGTCCCAAACTTACATCTTCCCTATACACCTTTTTAGCCTTCTTTTCCAGTTACTTGACCCACCAAGCTGTCAAACCATTGCATATTAGTTTAAAAAGAGCTTATAAAATGGTTTCCTAACTATGTCTTGTGACTGTTGTTTGATTTAGATTTTTGTTCAATCAGCTGCGGAAACTTGTCGCTTTCCGCAGCCAGCTCAAGTTTCCGCAGCCATTTTGTTGAAGACTATGTTACAGGTGTCAACTGGAGAATCCGGCCACATGGGAAAGCTGCAAATGATGTGTACATGGAGTGTGTCCCCTTGGTTCAGCCGAATCACTTACAAACAGCCATGGTCAAGGGTAGTCAAAACAGTGGTCAAACCAAGAGTTTTGCGGTGGCACGACTCTGTTTTTACCACGTGAAGTTTTGAGTGGCAAGTCCCTCATTCTCTGGAGGTGTGCTAACACCTATGGATCGATCCGTGAACCAAATCGAACAGCCACCACTCCTTAGATTTAATTGTCACGGCTACCATACTGCTAGATCTCAGGACGTGGTCATTCACGTGTCTATTTGGCAGCGCAGAATTTAGGAATTAGTTATAGCATCCTCAGTTATAAATAACGTGTTATCATATGCTTGATAGTTAGCTTTTTATATGTAATCTTGACTGTTTTTACAAGCCCACTGTGTCGTGTTATATCTTTATCTTATAACAGCATTTTAATAAATGAGAAGACAGCGTTCTTAAGTTCAATTCGTGACTGAGTATTGATTGGCTGAGGTTGCAGAGGGCCCGTGTACACCAAGGCTCTGTATCTACTGTATAGTTTCTTGCTTGCTTTCATTATGTTACTGCTTTTATAATCATTTGCTTGTATATATTACATTGTTCTAATATTCATGTTAATTGTTGTCCATCTTTTCTTTTATGCTTTCTCATGATTGTTAACTAATCAGTGTTTTTCTTTCAGGTTCTTGTAGACAACCCGAACAATTTACATAGTTTTTAATGACTAATGACATGAAATCATCTTGTCCTTCTGTTGATTTATCTTCTCAGTTTTAATTCCAGCATTTTCATTTCTTTCAGTTCTGTTTTGCTCATTTACTTTCATGCAATTTAGATATCATATTACTCCATTTGTTTATGATTACCTCCTATAGCCAAGCGACTCAAATAGTGAGGAATCAGAATATTAGTTGATGTAGCATGATTTAGTTTACTTTTCTGCAAGATAGTGATTAGATTACTCATGTCATTTTCAGGGATTGAAATATGAATGTGTAGTTTAACCTTAGTTTCATTTTATGCAATTTCATTTCATGCAATTTAAATATCAGATTACTCAATTTGTTTATGATTACCTCCTATAGCCAGAGCGAGTCGAATGGTGAGGGGTCAGAATATGAGTTGAAGTAGTGTGATTTAGTTTTCTTTGCTTACAGTCTTTGAATTGCTTTGAGTTCAATTTTTTTTCTCTTTTTATACAGCAGCAAGGATACTGGGCTTCATTGTCACTAGCTCACTGTTTTGGTACATTTTTATTTTCTCTTTGGAATTGATTTCATCACAGCAAGTTTTGAAACCTTTTTGAGAACTCTAAAGTTTGAAAAATCATTGTAGAAGTCACCATTGCCATCCATACTTGACTTTCAATTCGGCCATCTCACATTAGGGAATCAACAAAAGATAAACCCAAAAACAAACCAAAAATTCAAAAACGACAAAGAAATAAGAAATCGGTTATCTTGCATATACAGTGCATTTCACTTCAGCGGTTTACGACTCTCGGATTGACATTTTAAATAGAAATTTAGGACACACTAAATTGACCAAACAATAAGCTGTACTCTTCCGATGATATACCTGGAATTCCTCAAGCAGCGCAACAATTATTTCATTTAGGAAGTGCATACCCCTATCACTCATTAAAATTTTAGGGCAGCCGAACCGAGACAAGATATACTCAAAGATAAAATTTGTGGCTATAGCTGCGCTACAATCTTTTACAGGTTGTGCCTCCACCCATCTGGTCAAGTATTTAGTCGTTGTAATAATGTATCTAGCCCCCGTCATTTTCCCTGGTGGTTGTATTGGACCCACAAATTCTATCTCCCACTTATTAAACACCTGCAATTTCACTTGCAAATTTAGGGACAGTTCATCTCTTCGCGATGGTCTCCCTATCCTTTGACAAACATCGCATGCCCTGCAATAGGTCTTAGAGTCCTTATGCAAAGTAGGCCACCAAAGTCATGTGCATAATATTTTCTATGCAGACGCTCTCCTTGCGTAATGTCCTCCCGCTACTCCTCCATGTGGTTCTGCCAAAATTCTTAGAAGATCATACTCTGGGACATATATGCGCAATATTTCATCTTAGCCCATTTTGTATAAGTGCCCAGCAATAACAAAAAAATAAGTCGCCCGGACCACCAGTTCTTTCTTCTGTTGCGTCAAATATCCTTCCAGGGTTGTACCAGTAGATAGAAACTGATTTATATTTGTGAAGTGATCGTCTGCAATGTGAACAGCAAAGAGTTGTGCATCAGGCAACCCTTCCTTCAAACTCGTATGCTCATCACTAGTCTCAATCCGCGAGAGGTGATCAAGACCAGCATTTAGGCGTCCTAGCTTCACAATTACCTCAAAATCATATTCCTGGAACAACAACAACCACCTGCAAATCTTCCCCCCCAACACAGGCTTGTTGACCAAGTATTTTAGAGTAGAATGGTCTGTATACATCTTGAAGTGTTCTCCCAATAGCTAGTGCCGAAATTTCTGCAATGGGTAGACCATCACTAATCCTTCGTGCTCTATGGTCAAGTAGTTCTTTTCTGCCTTTGACAACTTTCCACTTGCAAATGTTATAGGGTGGTCAATATATCCTTCACCTGGTTGGGTCAGTACCACACTCGACACAATACCAGTCGCATCTACATGAACATGAAATTCCTTTTTCCAATTAGAGAAAACTAAGATGGGCACGGTGACCATTTTCTCCTTCAAAACATCCAAACTTTTCTGACATTCCTCATCCTAGCAAAAATTCGCATCCTTTTTCAACAGTTTTTGCATTGGCGCAATTATTTGTGCATATGCTTTGATGCACTTCCTATAATACCCCGTATGACCCAACATTGCACTCGGCTGCTTAATGTACTTCAAGGCCTCCAAATTGATGATGAATGCAATCTTTGTAGGGTCTACCATCAATCCCTATTTGCAAACCACATGACCTAAGAGTATCCATAAGGCACATATAATATGCACTTCTTCAGGTTAAGGGCTATCTGATGTCTTCGATAGGTATCTAGCATGAGACGCAGATTAGAAACATGGCACTTTACCAATCCAAACACGGCCTAGTCATCAAAGTAGACCTCCAAAACTTTTTGTAAAATTCCTTAAAGGTCACAATTACTGTTATCACCCCAAGAAATTCTCCTAGGTTGTAGCTCGGAGATGCTCAGAAACATTACAAACTCAACTCAATGTTGGAAATGGATGAATGGAAGGAATGATGCTTGTTCAAGCCAGATAACCACTTCTACTTTGTTTGACTCTAGACATGAGTGAATACCCCCATACTACAAGGCTTTAGACCACCAATTACTTACAGTTTAAGGATTGGGTGAATATGGAGAATACTGACCACACCAGGAGATGCACAAGACCATGTGATGGATGGCTGCAGCCAGTAAAGAGGTTTACAAATCTAATTCCCTAGTGCACAGACAGGATGACAGCTCTCTATCACTAAGTGAAAAGAAACCTTATTAACATATTCATTGATACATGCAAGATTATAACATAGAGGTAGGATGACAGCTCCTCTGATGTTACGCATCAAAAGTTCAAGAAAACTGCATATCAAGCACAGCCTAGAACAGAAGAAGAATGGAAAGTGGGAAATTAATAGCAAAAGAAGCTTGTATTAGCTGAAAATGAAGACGAGACGCTGCAAGTATCAAAGCAGTTACAGTCTCCAAAAGTTAAACCTTACATCAAAACCACAACCATCAACCCTGATTACACCTATTTTTTGGGTATATATAGAGTTTCATTACAAAAACGTTTTGCTATTCTAGGCGTGGAGGGATCATAATTGACCACCAACCGCTTTAACTGCTTGATGGAGTCTCTGGTGCAATCTGCCTGCTTCAGTGAACGAATTTGATCTTCTCGGGTGCTCTGTTGTACTTCTCGAGCAGGTGGAGTGTCGTATGGATGAAATTCCATAACTGATAAATGCATTTAACTGCTCGAGGCTTGTCCTTTTCCTTCTTAGCCATCCTTCCTGTTGAATGCGGTTGTTGAGGAACTATTGCACCGAGCACTGGATGTTGGCCACTTTCTTCCTTCGGGCGCATGGGACAGTTCCAGGACATGGATGGTCGGGACGAATGGAGGAGGAAAATCGGCCGTTGGATTGGGCAGATCGATGGCAGGAATTGGTTTGTAGAGG
Source organism: Pinus tabuliformis (assembly GCA_031772625.1). Lineage (NCBI taxonomy): Eukaryota > Viridiplantae > Streptophyta > Pinopsida > Pinales > Pinaceae > Pinus > Pinus tabuliformis. Next base: position 726,895,983 of record CM062811.1, on the reverse strand, counting down.
GTATCGGGAGGTATGGGAGCGGAATGAACACAGGACGTTGGATCTCAGGCTGACAGATCCAACGGTCGCTGGATGTCGAAGATGTGCAGAGGTTATCGAGCGGGAAGAGCGGTTCCGGCGGTGGGTGGTATTGCTCGCACCACCATGGATCGTCGGGCAGTAATCGTACGAGGGGGAGCGATAACACTCGAGGGACGACGTGTGGCAGTAGAGGGGTGGGAAAATCACTTTTCATCGCGCGTTATCGCGTGATTGTTTTACGAGCGCGAGGGAAGAAATCGTCGTTGGATCACGGCGGATGCGATCAAACGGTGGGTATTAATTGCGCGGGTCGATTTGATTGATGTGATGGGAGGGCCGTTGGATCGGCGGGGAGAACGAACGGCCACGGTTTAAAGGTGAGGAAGGGTCATGGGAGCACGGAGTAATGTGGACAGAATCACATGACGATTTGAGCTCCGCACTTGGGGGCCTAAGGGAACATGAGCTTACACAAGGTTTTAGAGGTAAAACGGAGGAGCAGGGGTTATGAGAGTGTAAGCGGAGTGAAGGAGCATGAGAAGGATGACTGATGTGAGTCCTCTTTGAGCATGAACAACACGGACAGGCCTGTATTTTACCCTCAAAATGTTAAAGTATGTAGCAGAGCTAACACTGACTCCTTCTGGAGATGAGATCCTCCCTGTGAGGTCTCAAGAACTGCAGACCACTGCCTTTCCTGTAAAAACCAATTAGCAAAATTTCCTAGTGGTCCATTGGACATGGAGTCTAACTGAGCTTACACTAAAAACTGATAAAATAACATATTTACAATCTTAAGGCCAGAAGACCTTAAGCAACATAAATTTTCAGAAAACGCCCATTAACTGGGCCATCAAAAACTGTCTCCCCTCCCATACTTTACAATATGAAAGTATTGTTCCCCTAGATCTGAGAAATGATAAAAGGCCCTATCCAAAAAGCATCAAACTTCCCATGGTTGTCTTTCTTCTCTTTCAGTGCATCCCATTTTAGAACCAAGTCTCCAACCTGAAAATTATCTGTTTTGGCCCTTCTGTCAAAAGCTTCCTTGATCTTTTGCTGATGTGTTGCTGATTTCTCAACCAGCTATTCTCTGATCTGATGTACCTATGCTAAATCAGTGATCCTTTTTGCTATGTCTTCTTCCTCATTCTTCTCTTCTTGTAGGAACCTTGCCACAGGGAGAGTTAACTGAATTGGGAATACAGCCTCAATACCATATACCAGCTTGAATGGAGAATTCCCCCTGGATTTCTTGGTGGTCACTCTGTCAGCCCACAGTGCATATTTGAGCTTAGAATTCCAATTCTTTTTATTGTCTTCCAATAGCTTTTTAATTATCCTTATCAGAATTTTGTTGGAAGATTCTGCTAGACCATTGCCTTGAGGGTAATATGAGGTGGAATGAACTAGCTTAATGCCCATTGAGTCACACATGTCCACCAATTCTTTTTCCCTGAAGGCTACTGCGTTGTCTGTAATTATTTTATGTGGACACCCAAATCTGGTGAAGATATTCTCTATCAAAAACTTCATGACCACATTATGATCAGCCTTTCTAGTAGGGATTGCTTCAATCCATTTAGTGAAATAATCAGTGGCTACTAAGATCCATCTGTGTTGGCCACTGGAATGTGGATTGATCTCCCCAATGAAGTCTAAGCCCCACTGCTGAAAAGGGCCATTTGCATGTATTGGTTTCAAGGGCAGGGACATCAAATGTCGTTTTCCTTCAAATCTTTGGCACCTGTCACATGATTTAACAAACGAAAAAGACATCATCAAACAAGGTGGGCCAATACTACCCAGCTCTGAGAATTTTGTGGGCTGTAATTTTCCAATAATGATGTCCTCCAAACATGCTGGAATGAAACTGCTGCATGGCTCAATGGATTGTTCTTTTTCCAGACACCTTAGCAGAATTCCAGAGGGATCCCTCCAGTAAAGCAGATTCTCATGGAGGCAATATCTTGCTGCCCTGAGCTTAACAGTTCTGGCTTGTCTTGAACTAAGGCCTGGAGGAATTTCTAGCTTCAGCAAGAATTTAGCTATTGCAGAGTACCAATCATAAGAATCTAAATTTTCTACCAATGACTGATTTCTCCCTGATCTAGTTGCTTGTTTTTCTTCTATCTGACCATTTTTTGAATTTGTGCTTATGAGATTTATGTCCAATGTTCTGCCATTTTCTTTAGCCAATAGTCTGGCAAGGCCCTAACCTTTGACAAGCTTGGTGGGCTTTAATTCTATATTAAATTCAATTAACTTTGCAATCCATTTAGCCCTTCTTCCATTAGCATCAGGTTGTGTTAAGACATCTTTTATTGAAGTAGAGGGTACATATGCAATTATCTCGGAATGCAGAATATAAACTCTGAAAGCTTTCAAAGACTTGATAAGAGCATATGCATGTTTTTCAATGATATCATACCTGTTAAGTTATGGTATGTTCTATGCTTATAACAGTTTACTTCTTTTTCTTATTATATTCCACCGATTAGCAATCACATGTACATAAAGTAAAGTGCAGATAGAACATTAAATGATCGACAGAAAACAAGCCAAGACAAGAGACACAAGATGTGGCGGCTAGCCAGAGACAAACCCCACAATGTGTGGGGAAACCCTTTGATCAAATCTTATTTTATCTTCAATAATTCAGCAAAGAGAAATAGTACAATAAATCTGATTCATATCAGCAGTAGCAAACCCTAGATCAGTAGCATCAGCATTAGCGGCTTCATTATCAAACTAGGGCAGACCATATCTCACAAACTGACAGTCGAATTGACTTCATTCCACCACCAAAAGTTTTGGCTTCCAGAGGAGGTTCAGATGAACCTACAGTGCAGTTCCAAAGAGGAGATCTTCTAGGCCACGCAAGTCAATATTTACTTCTGTAGTTGCAGCTTCAAATTCAACAGCTTCCAGCTTCACATGTGTGAGAGAGAGACCCATTTCAGCGCAGTAGAGAAGAGACTCATATCTGCGCAGTAGAGAGAGAGAGATGTGATGAGATGAGTGAGTCTAAATGAGGAAAATTCCTCTTATATTTATACACAACGTTGGTGGGTGAATAGATGCGACTGTTGGGCTTCTGAGCCTACATGAGTTGTAGGTCGGCTTGATAATAATTCCATAATCAAAATAAATTCATATCTCCATGAATACTTATCGGAATTGGATGATCTTTATATCAATCCTACACCTCTCGACGAGAGGAATCTAATAAAAATATTATTAGCCATGAATAAGATGACCCACATGAAGTTTTTCCCTGGTTGCCAATTTTAACACTCCCTCTCAACCATGGAGAACTTCATCTGCAATCTGTCTATCGGTCGTTACTATTCATCCATCAAATGTACTGCCTTGTACAGCCTGACCTGTGCCCTGCTCTGCTCTATTTTTCCTGTTCTGCTTTGTCTTGTTCTGCCCTGCACTGATCTGTACTGTTTTGTTCTGTTCTGCTCTGCTCTTGCATTGTTCTATTCTACTCTGCTTTTGTCTGAATTATGAAGAAGAAATGATCGAGGATGTATCATACTGACTCAAAGTCAGTCTCAGAGTATGTACCATTGGTTCCAGACCAGTCTCAACCAACCCAAATTCAGCGTCATAGTGAGTACAACTCCAATGGTCCCAGACCAATATCATCCTCCACTGACTCAAAGTCAATCTCAGAGTATGTACAACTGATCCCAGACCAGTCTCAACCGACCCGAATTCAGCGTCATAGTATGGTACAACTCCTACCACTGGTCCCAGACCAGTATCATTGATCCCAGATCAATGGAGGTCATCCTAGCGTAGGGAGCACGGTAGTTACAACGATGCGTCCATCGGTACTACTATGGTCCCTAACTTCATTTCCCTGCTCATTGATCAGATGAGAGGTACTTCCCATGAGTCCCAGACCGCATGGGTAGGATGCCTCGGCAGGAGAACTAATCAATCCTGTCCTCACAGGAGAACACATCAATCCTGCTACAATCGCCATGGAGAACACATCAATCTAGGCCTCACAGGAGAACTAATCATCCTGCTACACAGGAGAGCGAATCATCCTGTTCCACAAGAGAGCGAATCATCTTGTCCCACAAGAGAGCGAATCATCTTGTTCCAGTGTGCACCACCAGGGGAGGTTGAGTCACCCTGTGGTCGTATGTTGCTCCAGTAATAACCGCAAGCCCTCAGAGCTCCCAGAGCTCAATGTATGCAACATGCAGGACCCTTGTACAAGGGTTTCTTACCGACTCCAAGTCATTTGGGAAAATCACAGATTAGATCTTTCCTCGAGGCTTTGACAAGGTGTATCAACCTTTACATCATCTTAATGAGATGGAGCCTCCTTGCTCATCAACTTACCATATCCAAGATGATGTCTATCTGCTGGAGCAATCGAAGAATACGAGATTCCTCAATAATCGAATCCCACCTCTGGTTGTTATAGAGAATCACAGTGGTATCCAATGTAAATCCAAACAGCTCACTGAAGAGCTTTCGCAACCAGACTACCTCACACGAGGTTATGCTAGCAACAATATATCCTGCTTCGGCGGTGCTCAGAGCCACCGACTTCTGCTTCCTGCTCATCCAGGATATCGAAGCAGATCCCAAGGTGAAACAGCACCCGAAAGTGCTCTTACGGTCCACCACACTGCCTACCCAATCAACATCAGTATATCCAAGTAGTCTCACATCTCCGGTAGTGTATCTTAATCCATGAGAGATTGTGTCCTGAAGACATCTCAGAAGATTCCTGGCATCAATCCAGTGAGGCTCAACCAAATATGATCTCACAATGCTAACTGCAAAAAATATGTTCGGACGGAGGTTCACCAAGAACATCAATGCGAATGAGTTTATGAAACTCAGAGGAATTTCCCAAATCTGGTCCGACATCACTACCATATAACTTCTAAAAGTTAAGATCCTCAAGGTAGTCACAGGCTTGCAGTCCATCATACCAAACCTTTCCAATATCTTTACCACATATTTCCCTTGAGATAGGAAAATTTCCCTTGGCTTCTGCCATACTTCAAGTCCTAGGAAGTAGTGCATCAGTCCTAGGTCTTTCATTTCAAATTCAGAGGCCAGCTCCCTCTTACATTTGTGAATGAGAGGATCTGCACCTGTTAGAAAGAGGTCATCCACATACAATACCAGTATGAGAGGCTTGTCATCTTCAACCTTAAAGTAAAGGTTAGGATCGACTTCACTCCTAGTGAATCCCAGCTTCATCAAGTAGCTATCGATCCTCTCATACCATGCTCGGGGTGCTTGCTTCAGCCCATAGAGAGCTTTCTTCAACCTGTATACATGAGATTTTCGATCATAAATCTAAAATCCTTTGGGTTGCTCCACGTAGACCTCTTCTTTGATCGAGCCATGCAAGAACGCAGTCTTGACATTCATCTGATGTAGGTTCCATCCTTGTGAAGCGGCAAGGGCTATGATCGAGCGGATGGTCGTATATCTGGCAACAGGTGCAAATATCTCATCATAGTCTATACCTTCCTTTTGGGAGAAACCTCGAGCAACAAAACGAGCCTTATACTTTTCCGTGCTTCCATCTGCTGCATGCTTTATCTTGTAAAGCCATTTTGAAGTAACAATTGTCTTGTCCAGGGTCTAGGAACTACTTCCCAGACATCATTCTCCATAATAGACTCATATTCTACGGTCATAGCATCCTTCCATACTTGATGCTTGACGGCATCTGAGAATGATGAAGGCTCATTTTGTATGATCGTGCTCATGATGGTCAGGTATCCTTGATACCTATTAAGTTTCTTACTTTGACGGAAGGTTCCTTAGGGTGCAGCATGTCCTTTAGCTCATCAAGTATCCCCCTAAGCCATGAAGGCCTCTTCCTAGAAGAGGAAGGCTCATGTGGATGAGAATCTATCAGATCCAAGGGTTCTTCTACATCAGGTATTGATTCATCATCCTTTTCTTTCGGTTCCCTGGTGTTGGCTTCTTGAGAGCTCCTCAAAGTCGAAAGATTGTTCACCTTGCGGTGAACTTTTCTTTAGGAGTCTTGGAACCCAATGCTTGATGAGGGCATCAATTTTGTACATATACGACGGTGATTGTAGTTTCAGCCCATAGAAACATCAGAAGTCTTTGATCATGTAGCATGGCCCAGACAGCTTCCATCATCGTGTGGTTCTTCCTTCCCACCACACCATTCTGCTCAGGAGTATGTGGTGTAGTAGTCTCCCTCTTAATGCCAACCTCAGGTATGCCTGAGTGAACCAATTGTAATATATCAGAGGTCTTGCTTTGGCTTGAGGGGAATGGTCCCCTTTTGAGCTTTCCTTTAGCACATCCTGGACATACACCTTCATTCTCTATTCAGAATTCGGGCATCCCTATCACCATTTGTCTTACACCGAGTATAGCTTTATAATGAAGGGGGGAAAACCTCTAATGCCAAAGTTCAGACTGAAGAGATGTGTCATAAGACATGACACCTAGCAGACTTCCATCGACCTGATATAATGAATCAACACTAAACCCAAGAGTAAAGGCATCTTTAACATTATTTTTCCATATACATACCTTGCCATCATTGAAGGTTACCTTGTAGCCTTTGTCTTTCGTTCCCGAGATGGACACTAGGTTCTTTTTGAGGTCAGGTGCATTTAATACATCCTGGAATTTCTAGCCTTCTTGAATGCTTGTCCTCTTCCTTGATTCCCAGCTCTCCTCTTACCTTTGTTGTTGAATTTTTCATTCCTTTGATTGCCATCAGAGGGATTTTGATCATCGTCCTAGAGTGAGTCCTTTCTATCAGGGCACTCCCTTGCATAGTGACTTGCTTTATCGCAAATGTAACATCGTCATTTTCTTCTAGCCTTAGGTCCAGCCTTTCCTTTTGATTTAGTCCCGGAATTATTTCTTTTCTTTGCATGAAAAGAAAAGACAGCAGGAGGACCTTTAGGCATGGGCATTTCTTACACTTCTTCCCTTGTTTCTTCTTGAATGCATCTAGCCATTAATTCCTCGAAACCAGGAATTACATTATAGTTCAGAAGAGTAGTCCTGAACACATACCATTCAGATGGTAATCCTTCAAGAGTTGTGAGTGTCATTTCTCTGTCAGTAATAGTTTCCCCAATAGATAGGAGATTGTTCTTGATCTCAGTGATTCTTAAGAAGTATGCTTGCATACTTTCATCTTTACCCTTCTTGATTTCCCTCAGCTTATTTCTAAGAAACAAAACTTGATTTGCATCATTAACTTTAAATAAACTCACCAGTCTGTCGTAGATTTCCTTGGAGGTGTCTAGATCAGAGATGTAGGCCACTAAGCACTTGTCGATAGAGTCCCAGATGATCTTCTTTGTTTTGACTTCTCCATTTTTCCATTTGTTCCAGGCAGCAGCAGATGCATTTGATGAAGGCTCAACATATTGCCTCTTACATGGTCCAGCACTCCTTGATCTTCAAGGGTTAGATCGATAGACATCTTTCATCCGTGATAGTCAGCTTTCTCATTGAGCTTGTCTTCGGCAGGAAAGAGTGTTGAGGACCCCATAGTTCTTTTAGGATAGCCTTGCCAATCTTCTCTTCAATGATTGCTCTTGCTCTTGCTCGGGCTTTGTCTTCACCTCAGCTCTGATACCATGTTAAGTTATGGTATGTTCTATGCTTATAACAGTTTACTTCTTTTTCTTATTATATTCCATCGATTAGCAATCACATGTACATAAAGTAAAGTGCAGATAGAACATTAAACGATCGACAGAAAACAAGCCAAGACAAGAGACACAAGATGTGGCGGCTAGCCAAGGACAAACCCCACAATGTGTGGGGAAACCCTTTGATCAAATCTTCTTTTATCTTCAATAATTCAGCAGAGAGAAATAGTACGATAAATCTGATTCATATCAGCAGTAGCAAACCCTAGATCAGTAGCATCAGCATTAGCGGCTTCATTATCAAACTAGGGCAGACCATATCTCACAAACTGACAGTCGAATTGACTTCATTCCACCACCAAAATTTTGGGCTTCCAGAGGAGGTTCAGATGAACCTACAGTGCAGTTCCAAAGAGGAGATCTTCTAGGCCACGCAAGTCAATCTTTACTTCTGCAGTTGCAGCTTCAAATTCAACAGCTTCCAGCTTCACATGTGTGAGAGAGAGAGACCCATTTCAGCGCAGTAGAGAAGAGACTCATATCTGCGCAGTAGAGAGAGAGAGATGTGATGAGATGAGTGAGTCTAAATGAGGAAAAATCCTCTTATATTTATACACAACGTTGGTGGGTGAATAGATGTGACTGTTGGGCTTCTGAGCCTACATGAGTTGTAGGTTGGCTTGATAATAATTCCATAATCAAAATAAATTCATATCTCCATGAATACTTATCGAAATTGGATGATCTTTATATCAATCCTACACCTCTCGACGAGAGGAATCTAATAAAAATATTATTAGCCATGAATAAGATGACCCACATGAAGCTTTGCCCTAGTTGCCAATTTTAACAATACCTCAACTCAGCATCCCTTAAGGTCTTGCTGAAGAATGCCACTGGATGCTCTGAGCCTTCTTCGTCTGCTTGCAATAAAACTGTTGCAAGGGTGTCATTAGAGGCAAATGAAAATATGTGGAACTCCTTGCTGTAATCTGGGCTGATTAAAATAGGAGCTTCCATAATATCTTTCTTAATGGACTCAAAAGATCTTCTTGCTATATCAATCCATTTGATCTATGACCCCTTTTTCAACATGGAGGTAATATGCTTCACAAGTTCTACAAAATTTGGGATAAACCTCCTCACAAAATTTATTTTGCCCAGAAAGGACTGGATATCTTTCTTTGATCTTGGGACAGACAAGGTCTGTATTGCTCTTACTCTTTTTCGGTCAATTTTGACACCTGCAGCAGAAACAATATGTCCTAACAACTTTCCCTCCTCTAAAGCGAACTGTGACTTTTTAGGATTGACTGAAATCCCAAACCTTCTGTACTTCAGGAACACTTTCTTCAAATGCTGTAAATGGTCATGATGGCTGCTGGAGTACACTATTATATCATCTAGGTAGATAAGGACAAACCTTCTCTCCCACAAATTCTATGTCCATAGCTCTCTGAAAGGTGGCTCTAGCATTCATCAATCCAAAAGGCATCTTGGAATACATGAAAGTGCCCCAAGGAGTGGTGAATGCAGTCTTCTCTTGGTCATCTGGATGTACAGAAACCTGATTATATCCTGAAAATCCATCCAAGAAAGACATCACTTTGGCCCCTGAGACCTTCTACAGCAAATGCTCCATCTTGGGCAAAGGATAATTGTCTTTCTTGGAGCATTTGTTCAAGTTTCTAAAATCAACACAGAGTCTGATTTCTCCACTTTTCTTCCTCACCACTACTAGGTTGGCTACCCATCTTGAATATCTGAGAGGCACTATGATTTTGGCAGCCAGTAACTTCTTTATTTCTTTTTCAATCAGAGGAAGGAGCAAAGAGTTTATTGATCTCAGATTCTGCTTAAAAGGGATGGTGTCTTTCTCTAAAGGAATTTTATGCTGGATGATCTTTTTGTCATATGTTTTCAGGTCACTATATTCCCAGGCAAGAACATCAGCAAATTGCCTCATTAAATTGCAGTATTCAGCACTATGGGCAGCAGACGAATGAGTAGACAGATTTATGTATCTTGGCTGACCTGGACTCCCTATATTGTGCTTACAGACTGCAGATTTGTCTTCTTTTTTGGCAGCCTTATAAGGCACATCATTTTGGTCAAACAGCTTCTCTAATGGAACCAGACCCTTAGGTATATGATTGTTGGGCAATTGGACAATGCTATCTTTACCAATTCTATTTCTAAGCTGGGAATGGGGGTTTTCTTCCATGGCTTCATTTTCTTGGTCAATTTTCATTTCAAAGAATTCATCAATGACTTGCAGGAATCTATTCACTTCATCATCATCTTCAAAAAATTTCCAATACTGGACATTATCAGGTAAGGATGGTCGATATTTCATTTGAACTTCATAAACTAATCTGGGAGGCATGGGAGGGATAAACATGCTAGCAGACACAACAAGGGAATTAGCAAGCTGATTTTTTACTCTAGGGATATAAGAGATACAAAAACTATCAAAAGAGTCTTTGAGTCTCCATACCTCATCTCTGTATGATTTCAGCCATGGGTGCTTTGCTTGAAATGTTTTATTCACTCGCTGAATGATAAGATTAGCATCTCCAAACACCTTTATGTTCCTGATTCCTCTATCTTTGGCTACATTGAGACCTAATATCAGAGTCTCATACTCTGCTATATTGTTCGTAACTTGAAAGGCCAGCTTAAAAGACAGATGTGTGCTTTCTTTTTTTGGAGATATCAGCACCACCCCTGCTCCTGCAGTTTCCCTAGAGCATGCTCCATCAAAGAACATCTCCAAAACCAGACTTCCTTGCTCTCCCTCAACCTGATTTGTTGGTTTCTTGATCTACATTGAGACCTTCTGCGATTCTTGAATTTGGAGAATACAAGCTCCAAAGTCAGTGTTCACGAAATATATGGGATGATTAAAAAGGTTCTTTTCATCACTGATGATGTAGGCCAGCTATGCTTCTCTGTACAATCTCCTGCTTTCTCCTCAAAAGACTGGGACAGTGGCATAAGATAAGTCATTCTGTAATGTCCCACCTAGCCTCTTAACCCATCCTCTAGACAACAGCATGCTAAACTTAGGAGGGACATATGCTACCACAATATCCATCATCATACTCTTCATGGGCAGCTGAGTCAGGGTAATAGCTAAGTCTTTGATTAATCCTAGGCATTTTACCTTTCTTGAATCAAATGAGAATAAGTCATGATATGGTCTAGTGATATCAAGGCCTAACTCTTCCATGACAACTTTACGCATCAAATTGTGGCTGGCCCCTGTGTCTAGCAAGCAATTGTGGAGTATTTTTCCATGAATGGTCAAGGAGACATAAAATGATGGGGAATTATTATCAGCAGGTTCGATCATGGGGCTAAGCACAACTGCAGGCTTATCATCTTGCAAATTGATGTAGTCAGTGGAGGTTTGTGTGGTTGGCAGCTCAAGGGCATCAAGTATAGGCTTTCTAAAAACTTCACTCTTTACAAGTTCTATCAGAGGCACAGATATTTTTAACTTCTGGACTTCTGACTCAAAACTGAAAGGGGAAGGGGACTTATCAGGATCTCTTACCTCTTGAGCTGGTGTTTTGAGGATGACTGGATCAGCTACTGGTTTTTTCTGCCTGATATTTTGTTGCTATGTTTGGACAGCAGCTCTTTGGGCAGGACTCTCCTTGACATTGTCTGCTTTTGACCTTAGATTGTATCTTTGTTGTTCACCAGTCTGCAAAACAGCCTCTCTGTCCCACTCTTGACTGGTTTGGTCCTGTAGTAATGATTCTTCATATGCAGTCAACATCAAAAAGGCAGCATTGCCTTTGTCTTCTATGCAATGAATTTCATCCTCTTCTTCAAACTGCTCCTCCTCCATGACTACATTTTGGAAAGGAGCCTTAACTCTTTGTTCTTCATTTGTTTCTTTGCCCCTCTTAATGATTTGCAACTATTCATTTGCTCTTCTGAATGGATTTGGATTTCTTGGAGCAAATGTGTTTTGAAACCTTGCTTTCCCAGAATTCTGCTCAATTTTCAACTTAGATATCTCAGCAGCTAATGACTCTATCATTTTAGTCATCTTATCTAATTTGGGTTCTGAAGATGAAGCAGAGGAAGAGGAAGCCTCACCTCTCTGCCTCCTTCTGTCAGCATGACTTTTAAGCTTTTCTGCAGCCATAATATTTGATTCCACCTCCAGTGTTGCATCTTGCATATAAGCTAGAGTGGCACATCTTCTTTCTCTCAAAAGCAGGCAAAAGTCCGAGTTAAAAGCATTAGCATAAGTGAGTTTGGCCGAGGTGGGGGTAGGCTTTACTTCATTTGGTATCTTACTATACATGCGATTGAATCTTTTATTAAAATCAGGCAATGATTCCCCACTCTCCCTCTTTAGGTTTCCAAAATATATATGGTAATAGAGCAGGTCCCTTTTATCCCCCCATTGCTTCAGGAATGCATCATCCAATGCTTCAATGTCTGCTATGGACCTATGGGGCAATTCTCTGAACCACTTTCTAGCCTTTCCATCAAAGCTCTGGACAAACACTCTCATCCACACATCATCTTCACTGATATCTAGGTTATCAGCATAACTATAGAAAGATTCAAGGTGTTCTTCAGCTGTTACTCCTTCTGTACCAGTGAATTTGGGCATGTATTTCTGGTATTCTCCAGTAGGCATAGCATTCAAAGGGACAGGCAAGACCAAGGGTTCATACCTGGCAACTATTATTCTTTCCATCTTCGTGGGAGCTTGCTGGCCTGCCATGACTGGGAGAGGTGGAAGGATACTGGCAGATTGAATGGTAGGAAGTAATGAAACAGATGACAGACACAAAGGGATATGATGGACTATATGGGAGGCTTTCTTTAGACTGATATCCAAAGGGGAACTGACTGAACAAGGAGCTTTATGAATCTCTGAAGGTATTTCCTGACTAACAATGTTGGGCTCTAAATCTTCAAACTGTATATCCTTAGCTGTAATATTTTCTTTCACAGACACATAAGATTTCTTAGGCTTACCTAACCCTAATGCTCCTTTCTGTGATGTTTTCCCTCGCTTAGAAATCTTCTCAAGGTCAAGCAGTGGGTCAACTGGTGATTTCTGAGGATTTCTCCGGGTATGCCTCACAAACTGAGCCAGAACTGTAATGTGGAGTCGCCACCAAGTAGGTTCTCCAGTAGAGTCGCCAGATAGATGATTACAACCAGAAACGTGTCCAAACTTTGTCTATCATCAAAGCATGGAACTGTGTCGTTTCCCAGGAAAGTTGAGCTTCAATCTCCTCTCCCCGGCAACGGCACCAATTAATGTTATCACCCCAAGAAACTCTCCTAGGTTGTAGCTCGGAGATGCTCGGGAACATTACAAACTCAACTCAATGTCGGAAATGGATGAATGGAAGGAATGATGCTCGTTCAAGCCAGATAGCCACTTCTATTTTGCTTGACTCCAGACATGCATGAATACCCCCAGACTACAAGGCTTTAGACCACCAATTACTCACAGTTTAAGGATTGGGTGAATATGGAGAATACTGACCACACTAGCAGATGCACAAGACCATGTGATGGCCGGCTGCAGCCAGTAAAGAGGTTTGCAAATCTAATCCCTAGTGTACAGACAGGATGACAGCTCTCTGTCACTAAGTGAAAAGAAACCTAATTAACATATTCACTGATACATGTAAGATTATAACACAGAGGTAGGATGACAGCTCCTCTAATGTTACGCATCAAGAGTTCAGGAAAACTGCATATCAAGCACAGCCTAGAACAGAAGAAGAATGGAAAGTGGGTAATTAACAACAAAAAAAGCTTGTATTAGCTGAAAATGAAGACAAGACACTGCAAGTATCAAAGCAGTTACAGTCTCCAGAAGTTAAACCTTACATCAAAACCACAACCATCAACCCCAATTACATCTGTTTTTTGGGTATATATAGAGTTTCATTACAAAAACATTCTACTATTCTAGGCGTGGAGGGGTCATAATTGACCACCAACCACTTTAACTGCTTGATGGAGTCTCTGGCGCAATCTACCTGCTTCAGTGAATGAATTTGATCTTTTCGGGTGCTTTGTTGTACTTATCGAGCAGGTGGAGTGTCGTATGGATGAAATTCCATAACCGATAAATGCATTTAACTGCTCGAGGCTTGTCCTTTTCCTTCTCGTCCATCCTTCCTGTTTAATGTGGTTGTTGAGTAGCTACTACGCCAAGTACTGGGTGCTGGCCACTTTCGTCCTTCGGGCGCATGGGATAGTTCCATGACATGGATGGTCGGGATGAATGGAGGAGGAAAATCGATCGCTGGATTGGGCAAATCAACGGCGGGGATTGGTTTGCAGATGGTATCGGGAGGTATGGGAGCAGGATGAACACAAGCCGTTGGACCTCAGGCGGATAGATCCAACGGTCACCGGACGTCGAAGATGTGTAGAGGTTATCGAGCGGGAAGAGCAGTTTCAGCGGTGGGCGGTATTGCTCGCACTGCCATGGATCGTCCGGCAGTAATCATATGAGGGGGAGCGATAACACTCGGGGGACGACGCGTGGCAGCAGAGGGGTGGGAAAACCGCTTTTCATCGCGCGTTATCGAGCAATTGTTTAGCGGGCGCAAGGGAAGCAATCACCATCAGATCGCGGCAGATGCGATTGAACGGTGGGTATTAATTGCGCGGGTCAGTTCGATTGATGTGTTGGGAGGGCCGTTGGATCGGCGGGAAGAGTGAACGGCCACGGTTTAAAGGTGAGGAAGGGTCATGGGAGCGCGGAGTCATGTGGACAGGGTCACATGACAGTTTGAGCTCCACGCTAGCGGGCCTAAGGGAACATGAGCTTACACAGGGTTTTAGAGGTAGAACGGAGGTAGCAGGGGTTATGAGAGTGTAAGTGGAGTGAAGGAGAATGAGAAGGATGACTGATGTGAGTCCTCTTTGAGCATGAACAACACGGCCAGGCCTGTATTTTACCCTCAAAATGTCAAAGTATGTAGCAGAGCTAACAATTACCACTCGTGAAAATATTTTGGACGTATTCTTCAGTCCAAAAGGCATCACTGTGTATTGAAAACAACCCCACTCAGTCGCAAATGTAGTCTTACTCCTATCCTCTGGCACGATCTTGATCTGATGGTACCCTGAGAACCCATCTATGAACGAGTAGGCTTCCTTCCCTCCAACATTCTCCAGTACCTCGTCTATAAATGGTGTAGGTAAGGGATCATCGATGCACACATCATTCATCTTCCTCAAGTCTACGCATATCTGAATTTCATCCTGCTTCTTATTTTCTTGAACCACCATGGGACTCACCCAGTTTGACTCCTCCACAAGTTTAATGATCCCAGCTTCTAGCATCTTATCCAACTCCTTGCGCACCTTTTCTTTGTACTTGGGATTTAATTGGTCGGGGCGCTTCTTTACTGGCTTTACATCTAGCTTTCAAGTAATTTTCATGATGCCAAGATCCCCTACTATCCCTTTTAGATTAGAGAACTTGGTGGGAAACAAGCCCTAATATTCACGCAACAGATCCGCAACTTTTTCAATTGTATCTTCATCCCAATAGTCACCTATCTTCACAAACTTCGGTTGTGCTTGTGATCCAATATTCACTTGTTTGGTCTTTAAAGGTTCTGATATATCAGGGATTTCCGCCTTAGGTCCCTCGACTTTGCATTGTCCTTCAGACTCGGGAATGTTGATGTTTTCAGGATCTTATTCACCTTCTTTTGCGTCACATTATAACATTCAAGCGCATGGCGCAACTGCGTACTCCAATCGGATTGTAACCACTCAACCAACTCTTCAAGAACTTTGAATATCGCGGATTTGATCTCTTGGAGCACCTCATCTATACACTCAAACGCATCTTCAAAGCTGAAAGTTACTAGAAATCTCTCCTTTAGGATATCCCATTCTGTTGTCTTGTGTCGCAACTCAGTTTCTAAATACCAGTTCATTGGGATGGTGTCCAAAGTATGACAGAATATGTGAACCCACTTCGGTTGTGGTTCTTCTCCCCATGCTTTTTTCCATCGCGCCAAATGCTCACGTGGATCATCCTTCCCTATGTATTTCTCCACCAAGTAGGTATTGTTGTACATAAACCTCAACTTCATCATTCTTTGGTACTCCTTCCAATCGGAAAAGTTGTCCTTATGTGTACCCCACCAATGGGCAAGTGTAGCTCGCAGCGCAATATCTAGAGCTTGGAACCGATGTTCCTCTTGTACATCCCTTTCAAATTTATCCAAAAACAAATTCACATATTCTAAACCATCATAATCAGGTAAATTTCATACCTCAGTGTATATGCATCGAAGCGACTTTGTAAGCTTGTTACAATGCAGCGATGATACTTCATGTAGTCAATTCTGCCAATGTTCATGTTCAGCATCACAATCTGAAATGCGGGAACTATCCCTATCCCACGTGATCCATCCATCCACAGTAGGGTTGATCCAGTCCTCATCGCGCACGATGATCTTATAGATCTGGTCAATATCATCCTCTTCTTCATAGTCGCAGACTGGTTCAGTATATCGCTCACCCTCAGTTGGATCCAATGGAACAATAACCCTAAGCTCCTTCCTTTCGAATTTCATTATGCGCTTTTTGAGATTGATGACCGCGTCCATATCAAAGACCCAATCAATTCCAAGTAGCACATGGTAAGGTTTTTTATCGCCGACTATCTCGATCACTACAAAATCAACTAGAGTGCTTGCTCCTTCAATATCTATTGTTACCCCGTATAGGCGGCCCATAGGAATGATCTTTTGTTGGTTTGTCATTCGTAGCTGGATAGGAGACCATTGTAGCACAAGTCTCCCCACTATCTCCCAAGTTTTCTTTGGAAAAATGTTCACATCAGATCCTAGATCAAGAATTACCTAATCCATTTCGTACTCTCCAATTTACGCAGTCAGTCTCATCTCACGACCGATTCGCTTCTTGCTTTTGCCCACTTTGCGTATTGCACACTATTCTTGCAAAGGTTTATTTTTACCTGTACATTTAACTATTAGTTCTTGTAGCCCTTCTACCACCTTCCTATCCCTTTGAAGCTTCATGCAAGTCTTCAAAAATGTCACTACCAATGAAGGGTCTATGTCCTGTGCAGTATCGCTTCCTCCAGACTTTCCCTGACTTCCTGATGTAGAAGCTTTCGCGAAGCTCTTCTTAGCCTCCATAAAGGTTTCCTTTGCTTTGCTCAAATCGAACCCAACTTTTTTTTCAGTAGCCTTGTGTACCCATCCATCAACTTCTGGTTGCTTCCCCTTGTCTTCTCCAGTGGTGATACCACTTCGCATAACGATATTAACATTAGGCTCATATTCATGAGGCTCTGACCTCATCATTTGGATATTATGTGTAGGTTGTTGGGTCTAAGTCTTCTTTTCTTCCATCTTCACTATAATTATCGGGAAATCTTATATGACATGGTAAAAAAGCCTACAATACTCACAGGAATGGTGTGTCTGATTCTGTCAGTCACATGTGAAATGACCTGCCTCTCCACAATTGTAACAGATGATCTGACCACGACCCCTTCCATCTCCTCCTCCTCGGCCTTGAAATCCTCCATGCACTACAGTTGCACCTTGATCTTGAGGCTGATTTTCTTCCCGCATCCTATATGTAGGGGTCTTAGTTCATAACTTTGATAGTTGCGCTCATCATGACCAACAGATTTGCAGAAAGTGTAGAACAACTATTGCGGAGTCTGTACAAAATTCTGTAGAAGATGACAATTATCTGTCATGTGCTTCCCAGCAATTTGATAGATAGCCCACCTCAATGTTACTCATGCACTTGCCCTAGTGGTATTTTCTGGCTTTAGGGGGACAGGGCCTCCCCCTATAGAATAATTTTGATACACTGGGAAATGGTCCTTATCATGACCATGGCCCTTGCATTTCAAGCACCAAACCTCTGCGCACACCTCCGGCTAGACCTTTTTTCCCTTCTTGAGGCTTTGTAACTCCATATGTAAGCTAGCAAATTGTGATTGAATATGTTGCACCCCCATATTCATATCCTGCATGGGTGAAGCCTCCAATCTCATGGAAATCTCCAAGGCTTCAGCTTGCGTTCCTATTTTCTGTTGAGATAACGGCAATCTTAGATGAGGCAAGAGCGAAGCAATGTACCAGTCTTTGTGTTGATCATTTGTGATCCTCATATTATCCTATTGAATCAGACACTTCAGTCTTTGATCAAAGTCCCACGTGGACTCGTTTACCTTTTGTTAGGTCTCTTTAAACTCTGTCACCGACTGGGCTTGTGATTTAGGCTTCTTAAACTCATTGTTCAGAGCTTGTTGCATTTCCATCATAGTTGCATTGGGTTTACCCAAACAAAACTTGATATACCAGCTCAGCGCTCTGCCCTGTAGCGATGTAACCAGCGGTGCTTTCTTCATGCCATCATCTATCATTTGCTATGCCTTCCATACAACATCTTCTACAAACCAAAATTGTTCAAGGTCTTCAGTCCCCAGACCCTTAAACACAGGAATATTCATCGCATTCTCCATGTTGAATGATGGAGGTGGAGGTGGAGGTGGAGGTCTAGGTGTGAGGTTGAGGTGGAAGCGGAGGAGGAGTTGATGGATGTGGTATCCCTACGACACCCTGTCTCACAGTTTGCAGCGCACCTCGCGGTGTCTTCATAATATTGCTTTCGTCATCACTACCAGACGATCCCAACAGTGGACTATACTCAGGACCTCAATATAGGTTCCTTCTAAATGCTCTTCCACTTCACGTAGTCCCAAACATCAATTCAAATGCATAACCTGCTTTTCATACAATAACATTTTAATCCGGGTTTTCAAGGATTTAAGGTACTTACCTCATGGCCCCTTGAAAAACCTGCGCTCTGGTTCACTATAACTGGTGGACGTATCGATCGCAAACTCGGTAATGAATCCTCCTAGAATATTATCGATCCAGTAATCGACAACCCATGCGATTTTGTTTTCTGAAGCCTCTAAGCACTTCACTAGTTCTGGGGTCCACACAATAGGGACATCAAGCTTCCACGTACCCTCTCTATCTTCCAATTTATACAACCACTCATGTAATTCGCATCGAAAAGAGAAAAAGAATATCTCGTGTTCGTCTGTGAATAGGTATATATTCAACCACTCTTCCTTTGACAAGCGCAAATTCTTGTTTTCTTGGGCTGCAAACGCTGGCAGTTTCCAATCTATCCACTTTTCAATCTCTTTCTTAGTGGGGAACCACTTATCACACATCCCTTAGATAAATACCAGTCCCAAAAACAGAACCATTTGTTGGCTTTAGGGGTCTTGACCCAGGTCCAAAGTTAGTTGTGCCAACCAACAAAACCCTAATTGTTTGCCCTTTCGGAAACAACCTGCGTAGTGCAGGCTGCAATCTCACCCGAAGCAGTATTGGGGGATGACAGAACTAGGTTTCTGCATCTAGAGTTCAGTGTGATGGGTTCCTGCATTTTCTAGGGCTTCTTTCGGTCTTCACAAACCCTAACCTTTAAAATATAGATAATTGCAGTAACTCGCAGAAATAGACTCTAAACCTTCGTGAAATGCTTTAAACATTCATAACAGTAAGTAAATAAGAAGATCTACTACTTTTGCGCATCAATTAATCATTACTTTGTTAGATGATCCAAAAATACAATTTTATCATAGGTTATAAATTAGAATAAAATAATTATTAATTTAAGATATTAAATTAATAATTATTATTCTAGAATGTTTAATTATTTAATGGAGACTTTTAGAATTAGCATATTGTTGTAACTAGATATGACTCTCCAAATGTGTCGTATCTTAGGCTCTATTTTAGGAGATTAGTTAGCTAGTTGGTTTGAATAGCATTTATTGTAAATGGACACTTGTTATTTAATAAGTGATCCATAATTAGAGGTAGTTAGGACATGGAGCTTATATATAGCTCATTGCAAGAGTGTTTGTGTTTTTCGGGTGTAAACGCTTGCAAAATCAATTATGTAATTGTTTTTTCTGATTAATAAAATTACGTGTCTGAGGACACTTCTGCCATTATTGTGGTATCGGAGCTCCAGTAATGTTGCAGTTGATCTGAGGAGGAGATTCCAGCTCTATGAGATCGTGGAAAACTCAACTCCATTGAAGTGATCAGCAAAAGATTGTCCAGGGCCACGGAATTGAACAAAGCATGAGGATTCGAAATTGGAGACCAGCACTCCAATCAAATTTCACTGCAAAGAGCCAGCGTGAGCAAACCAGCGTGGATTTTTAAAAGCCAGTGTGATACGTGTGTAGGCCGCACCACCGAAGACGGGATCCAAAGGAGTGGTTGAAGCGAGACAAGCCCAAAGCAGCCTCAACGCCTCATCGGGACCAAACACTTGCATTTCTCTCCTTCAGATCCGAGAGATTTTGGACTTTGAGCTTGTTCAGCAAGTTAATGTTGGTGATGGTTGAAGCGGGAGAGATCTCCAATTCATCGCTGATTATGAAGGTAACCGTCTCCTTCACATAACCTCCCCCGCCGCTTCCTCCGCCATTGCTGTTAACTGCGTTGCATAATAGCACAGGGTATAGCATCAGTTGGCCGCAGGCACAAATGATGAGTGTGGATGATGTGGCGTGGACCTTCTTACTCATGAAAGAGTTGTTGTGCATAATCTTCTTCCTTTGAAAAGCGGATCTGTGTGCGTGGAAATGCAGAATTGTGTGTAGACTCTCCATTAAATAGTTCTTAACTTGGTCGGATTTGCGTGTGAACACTATGTGAAAGAGAAATTTATGAAGCTCTTGCCAGTGACAGATTTGTTCGTAAAGAATTGAGGCTACATAGAGACATGTGCGTAGAACCAGTGATGGAGACCGGACTCGAACAAACTTACAAAGTACGTGAGTTTGTTGTGTGGAGGATACGCTGGTGCGTGGTGTTGTTCGAGTTGTCCAAAGAGGAAGAGTCCACTTTGTAAAGCTGTGAAGGAGCCAACAAAAATCATTCCACTCACAGGTCATCAAATAATTATTCATATTACTTACTTTTCCCAAATTACTTAAATTAAATCTTCACGTCATAAGCACTTTTGGAAAGTGATTTGAAAGTTTTATCACATTGTTTTGTAAAGGTGTTTATAATGGGATCATAAGGTTAATAAAGGATAGTGTATGTAATATATATATTTTTGGGAGTGATAAGTGAGTGGGAGTAATAAGTGATTATTTTTTTGGAGAAATAAGGTGATTTTTATAAAAGTATTTTTTAAAGCTTTGTAATAGAGTGATGAGTGAGCTTTTTAAAAGTATTTTTAAAAGCCTTGTCATGGAGTAATAAGGAGTTTTATTTGTAATTTGTAAATTGGAGAGATAAGGTGTGTTGGGTAATTTGTTTTTAAGAAGTTCTTTAGGATCATCACATTGTAACTCAAAGTAATTTTACTTTGAGGGGGGCTAATTTCTTTTTTACCAGATTGTGCAAAAGCACCATTGTAAAAGTCAAATTTTGCAAGTTGCCTTGTAAAAATTTAAGATATTGACTAGAGCCAAGTGCAAAGCTCAGTCAATTTTCTCCTGTTTTGACGACTATTCGAGGGTCAAGGCCAAGCCCCGATAGATCGTGTTTTTTGCGTCGTGTGTTGTTATTGTGTTGCGCATCTTGAGTTTTTTGGAGCTTGATTCGTGGTGTGAAGTCTTAACGCTACAATTTCTAAGTTGATTAATTTGTTTTCTAATTCCGACAAACTCGAAGGCACCAAATCTTATAAAACATGGCATCGTCTCATCGAAAGCACACTCATTTACAATGAATTATGGCAGGGTATATGAGATGGAGATGTTAAGCCGAATAAACCCACAGATGCAGCTGTACTAGCAAAATGGGAAATCATGAATGCTAAAGCCTTATCTCTTATTAAATCTTCTGTGAATGATGAAATGTATGTCCATATAGAAAATGCTACAGATGCATGGTCTGCCTTGAAAACTTTTAAAGACCTCTTTGATACTCAGCCTGAATCAAAGAAAGTTGATCTACAATTAAAATTGTTGCAACAAAAATTAACTGAAGGCGGTGATGATCTTGAATATATATCAAGACTTAAGAATATTAGGCAAGAAATTATTAATGTTGTTTTTCCCGCAATTGATGATAGCTTTATGGTCACAATTGTAATTGTTGGGCTTCCTTCTTCCTATACGCATTTTTTGGAGACTCTACAAGTAACTGGGAAATTAGAGAAACTAAAGTTTGATGAACTCTGTGAAATGTTAACTCAACATGATAAAACTTTTGGGAAGAAGAAGAAAGTTGGTGAAGATGTTTTTCTCACAGAGGCCAGCACTAGTAAGTCATCAGCAGATAGTTCTCGAGGAAGAGGCAGATGGAATCAGAATGAAGCAGCACATAATCGAGGTCAAAACCAAAGCAGAGGAAACAATTTTAACAGAGGAGGAAGAAATAATTTTCAAGGTAGAGGAAACAACCAATGAAGAGGCAATTTTCAAGGACAAGGATATAATAATCAAGGTAGAGGACAATCTCAAAATAGAAGTCAAAGCAGAGGCAGAGGACAATCTTCAGGAAGAGGAAGAGACTTAAGTCAAATTGTGTGTCGAAGATGTAAAAAAGTTGGCCATTATGCTGAAGATTGTCGAACATCACTTAATAAAATTCCCAAGTTTCAGCAGCATTCAGCACAATTTGCAAATGATCAAGATGAAGATAACTCAGAATATGTTTTTACTTCCTCACCAGCATCACAAATTTCATCCCATCTTAGAAGTGACTATGAAGATGCCTGGATCTTGGATTCCGGGGCAACTCAGCACATGACTTGTCGACGTGATTTTTTTGGAATTTTCAAGATTGCCAACTTAATTCCATTTTTCTTGCTGATGATACAAAACATACTCCTTATGGAAAAGGAGTAGTAAAATTTTTTCTCCCTGGCATTGGAGAAAAAATGATTTCCAATGTATGGTATGTACCCAGTTTTAAGAAAAATTTGCTCTCTTTAGTCACGATTCGACAAGCGGTACATCAGGTGATTATGGAAGATGGTTTAGTGAAGATTAATTCAGTGAAACAGAACTTGAAAACAGTCATGACAAGTTATGAAGATGGAAAACTATTACGGATGAAAGGGACAGTTATTCCAAGGCATTCTGATTTTGCAGGGGCAGTGACTACAGGTATTTCACCTATAAGACTATGGCACGTAAGATATCGACATTTGAATTTTGAGAGTCTTTCGCAATTGCAGAAACAAGGAATGGTTAAAGGACTTCCCAGTTTCAAAAGGGAAAATGAAAAATGTGAAGCTTGCATTTATGGCAAACAAAATCGAGAAAGTTTTCCAACAAGTTCATGGCATGCAAACAGGCGGCTACAACTAGTTCACAGTGATGTTTGTGGTCTTCTACAAACTTCATTTGGTGGTTGCAAATATTTCTTACTATTCATTGATGATTTCAGCAGAATGACTTGGGTTTACTTCTTGAAGAACAAGTCAGAAGCATTTGATAAGTTTAAAAAATTTCGCCAACTTGTTGAAAATGAAGTCAAAGAAAAGATAGGTACTCTCAGGACAGATAATGGGGGAGAATTCACTTCAAATGAATTCAAAACTTATTGCAGTGAAAATGGCATCAGACGACATCTTACTAATGTTTACACTCCACAGCAAAATGGAGTAGTCGAAAGAATGAATCGCACTTTGTTAGGCATGGTGAGATCCATGTTAACTTTCAAAAGGTTAAGTCCAACATATTGGGCAGAAGCAATCCATACAGCTATCTACTTAAGAAACAGATCTCCAATTGCTTCTTTAGACGGAATCACACCTTATGAAGCTTGGTTTGATTTCAAACCTCGAGTTAAACATCTTAGAGTTTTTGGGTCAGTGTGTTATGCCTTAGTTCCGAAAGAAAAACGAACTAAGCTTGACTCAAGAAGTTTAAAATGCACAATGATTGGCTATTCTGATGAGAAGAAAGGGTATCGTCTTTTGACCAATGGAAAATTCATTGTGAGCAGGGATGTCATTTTTTATGAAACAGAGAGTAAGAGTGCTGAAGAAATTGAAAATCTTCTTCACAAGTTAGAAACTAAGGGAAGTAAAAGAAATGGAAAAATGAAAAGTCAACCAACTTCACCGAATTGGTATGAACTTGATTTTCCTTCCTCTGAAGATGAGTCATCCAGTCCATCTACATCAACAACATCATCTGGGTCTTCTAGCAGTTCATCCGCATCTCCAAGCAGCAGCAGTTCTTCTGACAGTGATTCTCCACATTCTTCACCTGAACGACGAACATCAGTTTATATTAATCCTCTTTACAATGATGGAGACTTTATAGAAGCACAAACAAGTGAGCACCAACTACCAAAATGGGCAGTTCAACTTTTGAAAGATGTAAAGCCTGATGAGCAGAATAAAACAGGCACCCGAAGGGCACATAGAAATGAAGGCAATTTTGCCTTGATAGCAAATGATTTTACTGAACCTTCCACATACAAAGAAGCAGTAAAACATAAAGAATGGCAACAAGCTATGGTTGAAGAATATCAAGCAGTAATTGATAACAACACTTGGAAACTTGTTGATTGTCCAGCAAATGTTAAACCCATAGGATGCAAATGGGTTTACAGAATTAAGTATAATCAAAAGGGAGAACTTGAAAAGTATAAAGCTCGACTTGTCGCAAAAGGTTTTGCACAGCAGGAAGGCATTGATTATGAGGAAACTTTTGCTCCTACAGCTAAATGGAACACCATCCGATTAACACTTGCATTGGCCGCTCAAAAAGGATGGAAAGTTCATCAAATGGATGTGAAAAGTGCTTTTCTCAACGGGGATTTACAGGAGGAAGTGTATATGACCCAACCACCAGGTTTTGAAGTTGAAGGACAAGAACATAAAATCTGCAAATTGATCAAGGCTTTATATGGATTAAAACAAGCTCCCCGAGCTTGGTATGCAAAGATGGATGAATACCTTAAGAAAGTTGGTTTTCAACGAAGTGAATCTGATGATACTTTGTATGTGCGACAACAGGGAAAATATCTGGTAATTCTTGTTATGTATGTAGATGATTTGATCATTACTGGCAACCATGATGATCATATTGCACAGGTGAAAAAGGAGTTACATGCAGGTTTTAAGATGACAGATTTGGGATTACTTCACTACTATCTTGGAGTTGAAGTCTTCCAACGTCCACATCATATTTTCATTTCTCAGAGTAAGTATGCAGCAGAGGTTCTTCAGCGTTTTGGCATGCAGGATTGCAAGCCCGTTCTTACCCCCATGGAGCAAAACTTGAAACTTTCAAAATTTGAAGGGGGGGGAAAGGTGGACAGTACAACTTACAGACAATTGATTGGCAGCTTGATTTATTTGACAAATACTCGTCCTGATCTATCTTATGCAGTCAGTGTTCTTTCACGTTTTATGTAGGAACCACGAGACAGCCACTGGAATGCAGCCAAAAGAGTTCTTCGATATATCCAAGGAACAAAAGATTTTGGTCTTCTTTACACAAAGACTAAAAATTTTGTACTTGGTGGATATTCTGATGTTGACTTTGCTGGGAGTATTGATGATCGAGCATCAACATCAGGGTATTTAATGAACATGGGGTCAGCAGCAGTATCTTGGAGTTGTAAGAAACAAGCTACAGTGGCCACTTCTTCAGCAGAAGCAGAGTACATTTCAGCATGGGAAGCAGCATGTGAAATTGTTTGGTTGCGCCGAATTTTGCGGGACTTGGGCATTTCTCAGGCAGAAGCTACATCGTTATTCATTGACAGCCAGTCAGCCATCAAACTTGCCAAGAACCCAGTTTTTCATTCAAAGGCAAAGCATGTGGACACCAAGTATCATCATATCAGATCTCTCATTGCCAAAGATGTCCTCAAGCCAGTTTATTGTCCTTCCGAAGATCAAATCTCTGACATTTTCACGAAACCGCTTGGCCGAATAAAATTTACTAAGTTCAGGGATGAACTTGGTATCTATTGTAATGTATCTTTGGATCATAGGGGGGAATGTTAGATGATCCAAAAATACAATTTTATCATAGGTTATAAATTAGAATAAAATAATTATTAATTTAAGATATTAAATTAATAATTATTATTCTAGAATGTTTAATTATTTAATGGAGACTTTTAGAATTAGCATATTGTTGTAACTAGATATGACTCTCCAAATGTGTCGTATCTTAAGCTCTATTTTAGGAGATTAGTTAGCTAGTTGGTTTGAATAGCATTTATTGTAAATGGACACTTGTTATTTAATAAGTGATCCATAATTAGAGGTAGTTAGGACATGGAGCTTATATATAGCTCATTGCAAGAGTGTTTGTGTTGTTCGGATGTAAACTCTTGCAAAATCAATTATGTAATTGTTTTTTTCTGATTAATAAAATTACGTGTCTGAGGGCACTTCTGCCATTATACTTCATACAAATTCAGAGTAATAGAGCGAATATACAGAAATTGCATAAGTAAAGATAGATGCACATATACATAAGTATGGCTCAAAATAGTCTTCATTAGAAGTATTCTTTCTGTTACAGACTCTTCTTCCTTGCGCACACAGTTGCAAGGGCCCACGCACTCAACTTGTGGACTTACCAAGGTATCCACGCACTTAGCAGCAGGAGCCTTACCCTTCGTCGAAGTATAGGAAACAGACTTTCTTGCCTTATCTTACTTGCCCATACAATGATCTTCTAATTCTATATTGTCCTCCTAGACTCGCTATGACTCCTTTATATATCTTTCACTTTTATAAAACCATGGTCCACAGACCATGGGAGGGTCACAAAACTCCCTATATTCTAACATACTAATGGACTAATGCCCCTTTTGACTCCTATGACCTTCACGCTCCCCCCCCCCTCAAACGCGGAGACTTTACAAATATACAAAATTAATGATACCCCAGGGGACCCTGTCCCAACACAACATGATCTCATCAAGCACTTCAGAATCATATGATCCTTGTATCATGCCTACACAATCCATATTTGACCATTTATGGCAACAAAATGCCTATAAGCCCATTGGAACTATCTTATCTAGTTGTTCAATCGTTTTCAAAACCACTTCTTACTAAAACTGATCGAATGAATTCAATCATTGATGAGTATTCTCAATTATCTTGGTTGGAACCTATATCATTTCCTGATCCTTTCGATAACATGTTTCCAACAAACAAAAGTATAATGGAAGTTATGAATTTAGATGAAATGCACTTGGACAATTATCAGCATCGTTCATCTTTTCTTCCTAACTTCGAAAAGATTGAGAATAAATTTTCTACAATGTTTTCACTTGAGATTGTAGATGACCCTGAGTTCCCTATATCTATTTTCGAATCTAATTCTAAAAAAAATCAGGGAATATATCTACAACAATTCCTCTTAATATCTCAATGAAACCCAGAATTACAAAGATTATTCATATAGGTGCCTCATGTTCACTTGATGAAATTCAGACATATAAGTCCCTATTCCAGGAATTTTGTGACATTTTTGCCTAGTCTTATGAGGAAACCCAAGGAATTGACCCAATTATTGTAGTTCATGAAATTAATACGTACCCAAATGCTAAGCCTGTCAGACATAGATTACGTCTTGTGCATCCTAGAAAATTTGTCACTATTAAAGTTGAGGTTGGAAAACTTTTAAAGGTTGGTTTTATTTATCTTATTCCTTTGACTGATTGGGTTTCCAACATTGTCCCTGTTAACAAGAAGCAAGAGAAAATAAGAGTATGTGTCAATTATAGAGATATTAATAAAGCTTTTCCTAAATACAATTACCCTACCCCTTACGTCGAGAAACTAATTAATGATTATGTTGATAATGAAATCTTTTCTTTTATGGATGGATTTTCCAATTACAATCAAATTAACATACTCCTTGTGGATTAGCATAAAATCACATTCATTCGTTCGTGGGGAACTTTCGCCTATCGAAATCTTCCATTCAGGCTAAAGAATGTTGGCGACACTTTTCAATGAGCTATGTCTTACGACTTTCATGACATTAAGCTTATTGTATTGTCATACTTAGATGATCTACTAACACATTCGTTAAAACATCAAGATCATCCAATGCATCTACAAGCAATTTTTCTCCAATGTCGGAATTATAATATACGCTTGAACCCACACAAATGTGTTTTTTGTGTCACATCTAGTCATTTACTGGGATTTGTCATGTCTAAAGAAGGCATTCGTGTTGAACCCCTCAATGTAGAGGCTATTTTTAATTTTCCTCCTCCTTCCAATTTACACCAACTCTAAAGTTTGCAGGGGAAAGAAAACTTTGTACATTGATTCATTTTGAATTGTTCAGAGCTAACTAAAGGTTTCACCAGGATTTTGAAAAAGGGCATCTCTTTTATTTGGGATGAAACTACTCAAAAAACATTCAATGCACTAAAACACGTGTTGACTCACACACCTTTGTTGCATCTTCCTGATTATCATCAGGATTATTTTTTGTATTTAGTTGCATTAGAAGTTACCATTGGTATGGTATTAGTCCAAGAGGATGAATTAAACAATGAACATGTGGTTTTTTACTTGAGTAGGAATCTTACCGATTCTAAAATAAAATATGCACATGGATAAATTTACCTCAGAAGTTGTACAAGTTGTCAAAATATTTTGTTATTATATTCTACTGTGCAAAACAATAGTAGTTTCAAATTGCAAACCCATGGTTTATATTATTACCAGAAAAATTCTTGGGGGAAAATATTCCAAATGGATTGTTATCCTATAGGAATTTGATGTATAATTTTTTAAATCCAAGTCAAAGAAATCATTAGTGTTTTTTGAGCTTATTTGTGACTTTCCCTATTCTGAAACAGAAATAGTGGCAAAGGATTATCCTCCAGATGAATCTCTCTTTCTTATCAGTACACTAGATCGTTAGTACGAATATATTATCATTTATCTCCAAACTCAAACTTTTCAGTTGGAGTTATCTCAAACTAAATATCATTGCATTCAGTACTAATCCCAACAATACACTGTTGTTGGCGATACATTTTATCGTCATGGTGTTGATTCAACTTTCCAATGCTGTCTAACACATGATGAAGCCAAGAAAGTTTTAAATGACTATCACTCTGGAGCATGTGGCGGTCATATGTCAGGTTTTCCACTACCCATAAATCTTGTGCGCTAGATATTTTTGGCATTTTATATTCAAAGATTGCATTATTGTGATCCAAAAATGTCATAATTTTCAAATTGTTATCGCAAAATGTGTGTCCCTCCTACTCCTCTTTACCCAATCATCGTCGTCAGTACCTTTATGAAATGGGGCATGCATTTAATTACTTGTAACCCTCACTCGGTCGAGGGGCATGGGTATATTATCCTAGTTGTAGATTATTTTACAAAATTTGTCAATGCAATGCTTACATATAGGGAAGATGGTGAAACCGTTGTTATTTTTGTATTCAACAATGTCAATGCTTGATTCTGTGTCCCATATGACATCGTCACTAACCATGGAAATCATTTTCGAAACTTTATGATTACTGAACTTACTGCAAAGCTGGGCTTACGTCATGATAGCTCAACTCCCTATTACCCGCAGGCCAATGGCCAAGTAGAATATGTGAATACAGTTTTGACCATATGCTTCAACAGATGATAGGGATCCATAAGCAAACTTGGCATCTAATGTTTTTCTCATCATTTTGGGAATATAGTACCTTAGAAAAATATACAATTGACTTTGCACCCTTTTAGTTAGTTTATGGTATAGAGGCAGTTTTACCTATTGAATGTGAGATTCAATCACTTAAATTAGCAATCGAACTACTTCCTTCTACTCCTACAGAGGAGGAACGTTTTTTATACTTAGCACGTCTAGATGAAACTCATCGTGATGTCGCATTAGCTAGCGAGACTCGTAAGAAACGAGTTAAGGCACAATTTGACCGAAATGTAAATCCTCGTACTAAGTTATTCAGAAGGTGAATTGGTCTTGGTTTACGATCAAGAGCATGAAAAATTAGGATCTGATAAGTTAGAACCTATGTGGCATGGTCCCTATATTGTAAAATGTGTGCTTACGAAAGGTGCCTATGAGCTAGTTGACTATGACGCTTTGGCTAAGCCCAGAAATGGGATTTACCTTAAAAAGTACTATGCTTGATTTATTGCATGACTAAAGTGTATATTGGTGTATCATATTGTACATGTGTGGCAATTTTTACTTCCTTTTTACAAATTCCTTATGTTTGTCCTACTTATCTTGTGTTACACTTGATTTGCAGATGTCGACGCTCCTTGAAACTTACATTGGCTATGCTATTGGAGCTAATCATAGTACTCAGAATATATCTTCTCTTGGTTGGGCCATCTATTCACCCACCAATGATTTAGTGAGTCTGCATGGGATATTCCTTGGTCGAACTATGAACAATATTGCAAAATACAATGTTGTGATTCAATTGCTATATGATGCCATTTCATTTGGTATTGGCAAAAAATTACATTTAAATCATGTTTATTCAGTTATAGTTTCTTCAATGTTAAGAATGTTTTTACAGGCCGATCTCTTGGAAAGATAATTCGATTACATTGAATACCAACACATTCCAAGACATTTAAATGCATTAACTGATACACTGGAAAATTATTTGTTAAATCAACATTTGCAACATTTGTAAAAATAAAACAATAATCATTCACATATTGTACAAAATAAACTAAGTAAATAAGAGTAGTCTTCATTAATCATAATGTTTGTAAACAATTTTATTTTTACAAAAATTTCATCGAAGACATATGAGGCCCGAAACCTTTATTGTCCAATCATGTCGATAAACCAAAAATACAAATCTAGCTCTATTCCTAGAGAATAATAATGGTGCTCATGGTAGAAGATGATGGCATGAGCCACTCGTCGTAACAGAAGGCCAATCTGTCCAAGTACACATGTTGTATGCCTCTATAAGCGAGGAGGAAGTTCATCGCCCATTGCATTCCTGCAGGAACAGGGATATCTAGATTACCTCTAAAATCC
The DNA here is from genome assembly GCA_031772625.1 of Pinus tabuliformis. Classification (NCBI taxonomy): domain Eukaryota; kingdom Viridiplantae; phylum Streptophyta; class Pinopsida; order Pinales; family Pinaceae; genus Pinus; species Pinus tabuliformis. Next base: position 726,865,266 of record CM062811.1, on the reverse strand, counting down.
ACACCCGCATATGGATAATCCTCAATCATAAGGATTTGGTGACTCAACCATTTGAAAAATGTGGGAGTGAATTTAATAATTTTACCATCACCACCTTTGTGGCGGGCCATCAATAAAACCCACTGTAACATACAAGGATCTCGCAGATCTGCCATCTCCATGGAAACTTGTGGGTGTAGTATAGGGATCCTCTCTAGGGAAAATATACTACTATCGCACCATATCCAAATTTTTTTATTCGTTCATTATTTGCTCTGGTGAGTTGTCCTTTCAGGTTGGCAACAACCCCTTCGCACCAATTGAACAGAGTTGGTTGCATGCACTCTAATGAAATTTTCATTTTCACTTTCGCAACTAGGTGGAGCGTTTCACTACCACATAAATGAGCAAAGATATATGCAATGATCCTCAGTGGAAATTTTATGTTGTCTTTAATCTCAATCCTTCCAATGCTGAGTTGGGACCCATGAACACAAAACTCGTTTAGGTAATAAGTTGTTGATTCACCACCTGGACTAGCACCAAATAATGAAATATTGATTCTATGACATGAGAGCCCTATCGGAAAATAGATATCCACCACATCAATGGTTAATGTGTGATTACCAATTTGAAAAACAGTGGTCTTGGACATTTCAAGCCCTCACTAACCATGGCAATAAATCTATTTGGGCCCTCATTCCTGCAATCAAGAAAACAAATTCAAAGCCACAATTTTTTAGTGCTTGCATTGTTGTCGAATCATTCACTACTTCAACATCTTGGGCTCATTCTCTTTCTATCCATTCCATTTTGGAAAATAATATCTGCAATGAATGAGGGAAATATGATTAGAGAACAAGCATTGAAATATTTTGCAAAATTTTGAGCATTTTTGAAAAATTTTGGATGCCCTCGTCGCCTTGCGCAATTTTCCTTCAGAAACAAAGTGCACTTTTACACTTTTTCTGAAGACAAACTACACAAGCCGCATCTTTCCAGTATTGGAAAAGTCATTGCTGCGCACCTTCGATAAAGGAAAAAGTGCGACAACCCGTGAGCACACCCTAGTTTCTAAAAAACACTAAAAATTTAATAAAATACCATTAAAATACAAAGTGAGCCATGAATGATGAGAATAGAGAATGATCTCTTACCTGGAGAAGATGACACTCGAAATGGTCCAGCGAATTGATCACAATCTGTTATTGAATATTTGGGTGAAAATGTACTCTCAATAGCTCTGAAATGGTAAAAAACAAAATGGTAAAGAATTTTTTACTTTTTGACCTTTTATGATAAAATTAGGCCTATTAAAAAAAATATTTTTTCCCTATAGCTTTAAATTTTCAAAATGTTTTAATGTTTTTCACTATTTTTTGAGCAGTTATGATAATTTTGAGATTGGATGCGTAAATTACAAGGTTATTTGTGAAAATAAATCATTTTGATGATGAGTGTACTTTTATCACTTTTCCAAGCTCCTTAAACTTACAAAAAAATGAAATCCTAGAGTTATTTTCAAGCTCTTTTTTGAATCTCGAAATATGAAAATATTGTCGAGTATTCTTTTTATTTCAAACTTATTAAATTAAATGAAAAGTCATCTACCTAGTATATGTTTACCCCTTTTACGAACCACATAGACTATTTACGAAAAAGGCATACTTTGACTAATCATGGTCAAAAGAATTCTCTACTGCATTATTTTACACTTTTCTAGGCTTTAGAGACTAAATTCATGAAAAAAGACATTTTGGAGTTTACTTATGTTTTTCTTTAGACTCCCAAATATGAAAAACACTGAGATTTACTTTATCCAAGCTCATTAAAACTTTATGTTGAAATAATTGCATGATTTTTCCTTTTGTGTCTTTTCAAGCTTTTTAAATATGGAAACAAGATGGAGTTACCCCTTCCCTTCACTCGTAAAATATAAATAGTGCAAGACTCGTCAATCATGATGAGACCAAACCACTCTTTCTAGGGTTCATTAAAAATACTCTGAAGGATGAGCTTACAAGACAAGCATATGTTATCCTCCTCAAGATTGCATAAAAATAAAGAGGTATTTGTCAATAATTGTGGGGGGAATGGGAAAGAAACATTTATTTGTGTAGTATGAAAAGGCAATATGTTGCTCTTGAACATGACACTCTTTCACCTTTTGTGGATGAGTTGGGAAATCCATTTTCCTCTTAGTTGATCATACGTCATTGAAAGTTTTCAAAATAGTTTTTGGTATTATTTTTTAGTCAACATCTACCAAGCTGAAATGTCATGTTGCCAATATGTTCAAGAGAAATCCAACCTAAGTCAAAATTACTTTGCAAATAATAATCTTCAATCACGTCGGTCATCCCTAAGTTAGTCATGAATTAATCCAAAAAATTGTTCTTCAAATCTTGACATGAGTTTCATGTCGTAGGCTCTCCTCCGACGGATCACTTCCTATCGAATTTAAATCATTATCTAGGAAGTTGATATAGAAACCTCCTTTAATAATTTAGAGCCTACATGCCTCAATGGAAGGTTCCTTGCTTTCGACAACAGGTTCTCATCATTGACCTTCGATCAAACAATTATATGGGTGTTCAACTTCAATACATTTATTCACACTTCATAGATTGTATTGGAGTACCTTGAGAACCATTGTCATTATTAGTGGTTTCTCTCGCACCTGTTAACTGTTCACATCATTGATCGGTAATCAAGTGGTTTCTACCATGTTTGACTTCAATACATTCACTCGCATAATTAGATTACTATGGATTGATAGAGATGAATACCAAGACCCTAGATCTAGTTTCATCCATCCAGGTTGCGTGGAGTTTTTAAATATTCATGATTGTAAATATAGATCCATATTTGATGGTTGTGTCCATATTGTGTCTATTATTGACATGGATCATTATATATTTTCATACTTATTCTTTGAGATACTTGTACTCTGAGTATGGGACTTCCTACCTCAATGATGATTATATGAAGATATTTTATTGTAATCCTTTATTTTTTGTTTCAGGTCTCTGACCAATTGGTCTCTAATCTGAACTTTTGCATGATAAAGTGCTTCAGTCCTCAAACACCTTATCTAAATTTTCTCTTTAGGGGGAAAACTATTACACGTCATTTTGTCACCATTAGCCAAATGACCACCAATCCAAATCTCTCATTATCCAATGAAGTGTTCCAAAGAATTCCCCTCCAATGTTGGAAGCAAATCAATCCCAACTACAACAAGAATATTGAATTATCTTGCTTAAAAACCTATTTTCAAGCATTGTTGCACTTTTCCTAGTCACTACTTGCACAAACACAGTTATGATAATTATGGCCTGCGCAATCATGTGCTTTGTCTTCCATTAAAAGGTCTGACAACCTCTTAACATAGGTAAAAATACAAATCAATTTCTAGAAGCCTTGTTGAGGAAATATTTCCCAGCTAGAAGGCTTCGAACTCCTACCTACTTGGGCCTCGTCACTTAACTTATGGATTAAACACCCTCTCTTTGTGGAACCTTAAGCCATCTCTTCATGGATCTCACCCCTTGAGAAGAGGATCTCAAACCTCTTCCTCTTGGCTTAGAAATTCAACATATACTAGAGGAAAAAAGTGGACATGTTTTATGTAAACTTATGTTTTCAAATTGAGGTTGGAAGCTTGTCACTTAAGGAACTTGGATTGGAGACTAATTGGAGGAGATTTACAACATCAAGGCTAAGGTTGTATTTCTCCTTTTCATTTAGTTATAATACAAAAGAGTGTTTCTTTCTCACTATATTGTTCAATGGAGCGGATGTATTGTGTGTTTAATATCATGTTTCCATCGGTAATGATGTTAGGTACTAGTCTCCTAGATCACTAGGTTTTAATGAGTTGTTTATTTGTCATATGCCTTGGATCCTTTGTTGTTATTGTGTTTGCAGGTTTGGAATCTGAGAATTTTAAAGTTGCATAAAACCATAGGGAGGATCTTCATTGGGCATTTCATTTGAAAGGTATGGGTTTTGTACTCCATTACTATTGCTTACGATTCAATAAAAATGAACCTACGAAAAGATTTACTAGTTTGTTTGTTTGTTACTATATTCAACCATTGAGTATAGGGAGATACAGTCTTATCCACGAGAAGATATTTTTTCCACCTAACAACCACCCCTCTCAAAAGTTAGTTGTTCTCAAAACCCTCATATCTAGAGCTCAGAAAATTTCTCTCACCCCAGTTCCTTTCAGCTAAAAAATCCCATTTGCGCCAAGCTTTAAAATCCAATGACTATTCCACTAATCAAATCAATAAAGCCTTTAAATTTGTATCTAACCCTAGGTAAACCAATTATTATCCCTCCCCCTCTTGTGGCCAAGTTTCGCTCCCTTACATTAAAGGTACCACAGATCTTATAACCAAGATCTTAGCCAAAAAGAATTTAAAATTATATTTAAGCCCCATAAAACCCTCAAGCAGTTATTCAAGTCTGTTAAAGACAAATCAAATCCCATGATAGGATAAGGAGTTTATCAGATTCCATGTTCTTGCAGAAAATCATATGTTGGCCAAACGGATCACCCTTTCAAATCCCACCTCAAAGAACACATAGTTGATACCAAGCACAATCGTCTATCAAAGTCTGCCATCGTTGAACACTCCTTCATATACAATCACTTTATTTGTTTTCATCAATCAAAAATCATAGCCTCTGTCCCATTCTATAACTCTCGAATTATTCGAGAAGCCCTCTACATTGAGAAGAACCCCAACAACTTTAATAGGGAGGATGGATAAAATCTTAGCCAATCTTGGAAGCCTGTCATCTACCATCTCACCCATTTATTTCTTCTTCACCCTCCCCTTCTCTCCCCTCCCCCCTTGTCTCCCCTTACTTTTCTTAGCTTCCCTCTCTCCCTCCCTGTGTTAACCCCCTTTCTTTTTTCATTGGGGAATTCCACCCCCCCTGCCCACCCCCAACCCCCGCATTTGTGTCCTTCTATCCCTGCTTTCTTAGTTGCATCTCTTCTTTGAGTCTTAAGTTAATTTCAAATCTTTTAATTCTCAATCTCTTAGTCCTAAATTAGGCATTTAGTCATTTTTGAATACTTTTATTTTATTTAACTATTTATTTGTCATTATTCGAACACTTTTGAAATTATTTTATTCGAATAAAAATTTTCAATTCTTATTTAATAGTTTTATTGATAAATTTTAATTAATTATTAACTCTTAATTGTTACTCCAATTCCTCAATTTATTATTAATCATATTTTTTATTTATTCTTATTTTATAATCTCAATTATTCCTTTATTTATGATTAATCACATTTTTATTTTATTTTTTTTATTTTATTTTTTGTCAAGTTGTATGTGATCCTCCATGCTTAACCTGTGACTTGAGGAGTTGGTATGGCTTAGAAATTACCTCTTGGATGTGGGAGAGAATTTTCCAAGGTAAACTTTTCACTCCAACTTATAGATTGGGATAGTCCCTTCAATTTAGAGAGGGCGCTCTCTCTCTCTCTCTCTCTCAGTGTAATTACTGAAATCAACAACTGAATGTAATTAATACATTGGCTAGATCTTTAGATATGTTGTGTGATGTAGGATTTGGTTGGGCCTAAAATAAATATTTCATTGGGTGATGGAGTCAAATAGCTAGGGTTTAGATTAATTTACCAAGATAACTGGTTGTTTGATCAGGATTGATAAAGGCAAGGTGGATAACAGATCCTAGACCTTTGTCATTTGTTGTAGATGGAGGGAGAAAGTAGGAAGACATTCCACTACAATAGGGAATACATAGTGAATCCTATAGTAGATTTAGAAGATATAAATGAGAACATTTGAAAATCTCAACTCAGAGCATCAAAACATAGATGAATTCTGAATCAATTAACCTTATTCAAATACTCAGAAGACATACATTTGCATGAGATTATAAAAGAAGAAATTGTAAAACACACAAAGAATACATACTAAGACTTACTATCGCATGAATCTTTATATCACTAGTTAGAATCTATTGATCTTGGCAAACTGAAATGAATAAAGTATTCAAAACACACAGACAATGACTATTCCTTTTTCAAAAAACCAACTCTTTCTCCATATTTTTCATGTAATATATAGGAAAATACAATAGAGATAAGCTCCTTAAAGTATGGTAGCAATAATTACAAAATATTTACATAATTTGAGAGTTTAATTAACAAAAATCATAATAACCCTATCATCTTAGCTACTCGAATCTCTAATCTAGCACATATCATTGGTCAAAACATAGTATAAATTGTTGTACATGTCTCATGTTGATATCCTAGAACAATAGCGAAGTCACTGCTGCAAGATAGGATCTAGCAACATAGGATCTAGAACTATCTACTTGTTTATAGGCTTGATATCTTGAGCCAAACTCATATTCCTTCCTTGTAGCCAATTGATGCATGAACCTAGACATAATGTCAAAATTGTGTAATTGTTTTCTTCCTTCACTTATTTCTTGTCTCATGTTGAATCGTACTCCCTTAGCCACAAAAATCTATGATATTTGACCACAGTATATTCAAAATTAATTTATTACTTAAATATTAAACTAGGTAAACCAAAATGTTGAGGAACCATTAGGGTTTGGTGCAAAAAAACTAGGGTTTGCATAATACTTTGCCCCTGAAATCAATTGATCATTTCTCTATGTCTTCTGCAACCTGAATAAGGATACCTAGCTTGTTTTGACTCCTTGTCACCCTTCTAGTAGGTTTTTGTGGATTTTTGTCAGCGTTTAGGGTTTTTTTTCTTTCTTCTTTTCAACATGCTGTGTTTTCCTCTCTCTCTTTCTTGAAGTCAGCACAGTCTTCTTTTCTACGTTAATGATAATAATTGTTTCTTTCATCTTAGGGTTCATTCTAGTTTTGAAATTTAGTCTCAATTTATTAGTGGGGAAAGTGTGAGGTCTTTTTCCATAAACCCTAAACTCTATCTCAGCGTCTTCATCCTCTGTTTCGATTTTCTACTTGCCCTTTTTGATTTTTAATGCTTTCTGTTTTGTTTCCTCCTCTTCTACTATAATATTTTGTTGACTTCTAGACTTTCTTTCATCAACACCTTTGGTGCTTTCACAAGGACTTCATCATGTTTTTCAACCTAGGGGTGAGTATATTCTCATTTAGTCTCTTGAGCTAAGGTTTGGGTAGAAACATTGTTTTGGCCTCTCTTTGATCTTATAGGTATAGGTGGTCTTGGGTTTCTTTGTCTCATTTTCCTCAATTGTTCCACCTTCTTATTTAACTTGTGAGTGTATAATCTTTTTTTTAGGTCGTGATGACAAATATAATGGGCTTGTATGTTAGGTATTTTTCTCACTTTAGTGCACATTTTTAGCTAACTTTGATGTAAGAAATATGGTAAATTTATTTTGCTAAAATTTGCCAAGTGACAAAGAAACCTCATATGATACAAGTAGGCTTTGAATACCTGCCTTCACAGGTGAAGAAGATCAGAACAGTTATAAGGGAAGCAGACCATTAAGGCTTCAGTATACTAATTGGAGGACCCCTACATTCCAAACTTGATTATGACATTCCTCCTTCGAGAAGAAATTCAAATCTACATTTTGTAACCTTTGTTTTTTTAACCATCCTTCACCCTTTGTTGGCAAACTTGTTGCTTCAACAATAGACTCCTCTGTAACAAGGAACTGCAGGGTCCTGATTCTAGCAGTGTTTCCATTGAATTAAAAGATGAAATCATGGGACCATCTAATATTATGCCCATTGAAATGCTGAAACACTGGCTCCCACACTACATTTCTAAAAATATCTAACATTTTGGGGTATACCTCAAAAAAAATGCCATCAGGTTCAAATCTCCACATGACCAAACCGGCCCATTTTGCAAAGCTCCTGGACCTGAAAATACTTTCACTAACTTTGAAACACTCTAGATAAAGGATTTAATGCACTCAGCGAGCTTCCTGCACACTAAAATTGCAAATCTGGGTTTGCTGGAAAACTTTGTTTTAGGGAAAATAAGGAAAATTAGGGTTTATCTTTTAACATATCTATTTGGCATGAACAAGTTGGAAATTGTCAAATCAAAGATAAGGAGGGCTAAAACTTTATGAATAAACACCTAGTTGCTCAAAAGAATGGCATAAGTGGGTCGAAACCCAAGTTTTAAAATATTCGATATGTGCTACGAAAATATGTCATAATGCTAGCTAAAATTTCACTATAGGTAAAAGCACTGCGAGAAATTTAACATAATCTTAGGGTTACAAGAAAAAAATTGATGAGACGTATTCCTAGGCTTAGCTAACAAACTTTACAAAAATACAATACCCCTTTTACATAATCATGACATTGCAAAAATGGATTGATAACATTGCCTTGAACTGAAGGTGCAAACATTATGCTAACAGAAGCTACAACCCAAGGGCATCTAAGCAATCAAATTCATTTATGGATCGCACCTGGCCTGGGCCACACCAACGCTTTGCTGACTGGATTTTTTAACATGTCCCCTCCCTCTAGCACAAGGCACAACCACCTCCCATGAGGTTTGATCCTGAGTCGCCTTGCTCACAAGGCCCATCCTCAAACAGTTGTGCCAGTGGGACTTGACTAATTTTAATTTAATTTATTCTCATTTTATTATTTAAATTATTCCTTATTTTATGATTAATCATATTTTAATTTAATTTATTTTTAAATTATTTAATTTGATCAAATTTTATTCATCAGCAACTTCTATAACATTGCTAGAAGCAATCTTCTGCAGAAATCCTAGCGAATGGTGTCATCAGAGGGGGCCGTTCCACCTCCCCTCCCCACTCCTTCTCCAGAAGACAAGGCAATGGATTTCCAAGCACTGGTTTCTTCTCTACAAAAGCGCTAGAAAACTATCAGGAATCAGTCAAAAATTGTGAAGAGAAATGATGAAGTTAGAGATATCGCTTTGCCAGTTGGAGCTAGATGCGCCACGTTGGCTTACTCAGAACCGCATCTAACAGGGAAGTTCAGGGGCATGTGGCCCTCTCCGAGAAAGATTAAGGCTTCGATCAAGAGCTCTTGGAGATCAAAGATGAAAGGTAACACTGTGATATTCATAGTTGGGAATCGTTTTTTTGCATTTTTATTTTAACTTTGTGAAGGCAGAGACATTATATTCTCTAATGGAAGTTATTTGCTTGGGTCTCGAGGAATTTATTTAAATAAATGGACACTTATGTTTAACCTGGACAAAGATGTTCCTACAGCTATTATGGTATGGGTTAAGCTCCCTCACCTCCCTTTGTCATGCTGGAGTGATGACTTCCTGAGGACGATTTGTAATGGGGTTCGTAAATTTGTTGATAAAGATGAACCAAGGGGGTCTCAGTTTTCCTACAAAAAGATGTGTGGAAGTGGACCTAGACAAAGGGCTTCCCACTGAAGTCAACTTAACCCTAGGAGAATAGAAACATAGGTATATTTGGGACTATGAACAAATCCCTTTAAAGTGCATTCATTGCCATGAATATGGTCACTTCGCCCGGGACCGCTCAAAGAATCCTCCATTCTCTGGTTCTCAGCAACCTACGCCCGTTGAAGAGAAATGGTAGACCCAGAAAAGGAAAGGCAACAAGATTCTAGTAGTGGGAATTAAAACTCCAACAAACAAATATAAGAACATGGAAACAATATCGTCAAACCCATTTAATGTGTTGGACAAGGAGAAAGGACTACATTAAAATAAAAAAGTTCAGGGAGAAGCCTTGGAGAAAGAGCATGGCGAGGAAGAAGATGCAGAAGTGGAGGAAAGCGATATGAAGGAAAACACTCCCCCAAGGAACGATCCAGCGGTTTCGACACCTGGAAAGGTAGTGTTGCCTAACCCAAAGACTCCCCTCCAGCGGCATAGTCCATCAAGCATGGCAAAGGAGATAGCAGGGGTACTTAAAAGATAGATGGCCCAAAACCTTGTTTGGGTTGATGAAGGAAGTACCCAAGAAACATAGAGTTCTCAAAGAAAAGGGGACCAACAAACCAAACCCTAAGGGAGAAGGAAGCAGAGAAGAATAAAAAATTGGGAAATTTGCCCATAATATCAAAGATATTAAAAAATAAAGGGACCAAAAACAAATTTGGAAAGGATAATTGTATCATGGAATAATAGGGTTTTGGGGGAAACCTGTTAAATCCCTGGCAATAAAAGACATGGAAAAACAAGAATCCCCCTGGAAATTTGCCCATAATATCAAAGATATTAAAAAATAAAGGGACCAAACACAAATTTGGAAACGATAATTTTATCATGGAATATTAGGGTTTTGGGGAACCCTATTAAATCCCTAGCAATAAAAGACATGGCAAAACAAGAATCCCCTTGGATTTTTTTTTTGCAAGAGACAAAAATGGAGGAACGAGAGGTTTGTAAGTTAGATAAAAATTTATGGAGGGATAGTGTGGGAGTTTGTCAGCATGCGAGGATTTCTTCTAGAGGACTCTGCATCTTTTGGTCTCCTTCCCACTTCTCTTTAGTAGAAAGCGTGAAGAATTGGTTTTGGATTTTGGCAATACTAGAAGATAAGGCAAACCGTGAACAAATATTGGTGATAAATGTGTATGCTCTCGTACTATATGGGCAAAAGGTTGAGTTTTGGGACTCTATATATGAGCTAAGGTCGAGAGGAAGGTGTCATAACTACATAATAAGGGGCAACTTTAATTTGGTGCTCAATGCCTTAGAAGGAGAAAAAAAAGGAGAATCCTTGGTTCAAGAATTGTTCAGGGATCGCTGGAAGATATGATCTCATATTTGGATTTTATAGATGTCGTCCCAAAGGTTGGTAAATACACATGGATGAATAGAAGAGTGGGAGAGGCTCATATACCAGTGATACTGGATAAATCTTTTATTCATAGTGGTTGGCTCCTTAAAGGCCTTGAATGCATGTTTTCTATCATTCCAAATTGAACCTCAAATCATTTCTCAATATCTCTGTGGATAGATAAACAGGAAAATTATGGGTTGATCCCATTTCAATTCAATCTAGCTTGGGCCCAAGAAGAAGGGGTGCAGAACATTATCAAGGACGCAGGGAAAATCTCGGTCCAAGGCTCCTCGTCTTACATCTGGGAATCCAAGATCCACAGTGTCGAAAAATTCCTCAAAAAATGGTTGAAGGAAACATACAAATGTCGGGGGTAAAAAATAAGAGAACTCTAGACTCAGTTGGAAAAGTATTATAAACTAATAGAACATGTGCCTATAGAATACTGGAATACTATAAAGGAAAAAGATCTTACAAAGGAAATATTTATAGCAAGTGGACAGGAGGAATCTCTTTGGTGGCTAAAATCAAGGAGTCTTTCGCTAAAAGAAGGGTATCTGAACATTTCCTTCTTTCATAACTAAGCGAAAACAAGAGAAGCAAGGAATAAGGTAAAGGAGATAGTTCCATAAGGAAAACCAAAAATCTTAGATTTCAAAGCAATCAAACAAGAGGCTTACAAACACTTCAAAAATCTATATTCTAAAGAGCGGGTTCCCATGAATCACGTGAATGATTTCCTTAGTATGTTTCCTACAACAATATTCTCCTCTGCAAATCTATATCTAGAAAATAGTCTTCTGAATTAATCACACTGTAAGGATTGGGTCGACATTTCAAACCAGCTAATGTGGTTGTCTTGAGGGTGAACCACTTTAGCTGATTCGAAACGTCGACCCAATCCTTACAATGTGATTAATCCGGAAGACTATTTTCTAAATTATGGATCACAAGAGTCTTAGATCTAAAATCTATATCTAGTGAAGCCAATTGTGGAGGATGATATTCTCTCGACAGTTAGACCCCTTAATCCATAGAATGCTTCAAGGGCGGATGGATTTTCCATTTGCTTCTATCATGCATTTTGGCCACTGATCAAAGTTGATCTATTAAAAATGCTAAATTACACCTGTGAGAAGAAAAAATTGGGAGGAAGCACAAACTCATCATTCTTGGCTCTAATTCCAAAAGAGTCGAATCCAATGAATTTCTCCAGGTTTCAATCCATCTCTTTATGTAATGCTTCGTATAAAATTTTGACCACAATTATTGCTTACAGATTGAAACCTCTCCTTCCCTCTCTAATCTCAAATAATCAAGGTGGATTTATGCAACACATGAACATATTGGACAACATAATTCTGGCGCAAGAAGCAGTCCACTCAATCAAGGAAGCAAGACATAAAGGAAAGGTTATCAAGTTGGACATGGTGAATGCCTTTGCCTAGGTAAATCATTCCTTTCTCATTTATTTTTTATCTAAGTTTGGCTTTACTCAACATTTTATTCAATGGAAAAAGACTGGCATTGGCAGCCCCTGGATCGTCCCCCTAATTAACAATCGCCCTACCTCCTTTTTCTCGAACTCTAGGGGCTTGAGGAAAGGATTTCCTTTTTCCTCTCTCCTATACATAATTATGGCTGAAAAACTTCAACAAAAAGCTCGAAGATGCAAGGGTAAATGGGCATCTTCTAGGATTAAGAATAGCCAGGAATTTCAAGGATATAAATGACTCACAGTTTGCAGATGACACTCTTCTCCTTCATGGGGCATCCAAAATCATTGCATCCCGGTTTAAAGAACTCTTGGACTACTACTTGAGACTATCTAGAGGTTTGGTTAGCAAGAAAAAAAAATATAATCCTTGAATGGAATAGTTTTGAAAACACTCTGACATAAATTAGCATACTCAATTTCCCTTTGGACAAAACTTAGAGATCGTTTCCATATCTTGGCTTGTCAATTTCTCTAGGTCCCACTTATGGTGAAGACTGGGAAGGGGATCTTCAAAAATTCCATAAAATAATACTCATGGGGAGCAAGGTTGTTAAATGTAGCTGGGAAAAAAATTCTTATAAAGTTTATCCTTTCTACCCTTCCCATATATATATTGGATCTGCACTGTTGACCCCCAAAAGCATAATTAATAATATCAATTGCATGATAAGAAATATTTTATGGCAAGGAGGAAAAGGCAGTGAGAAAATATTTCATCTAGTTAACTGGAATATAGTCACACTTCCAAAAAAATGGTGAGGCTTAGCAATCAAAGATCCTAAATATATGGATTTGGCTTTGGGGGCTAAGTTGGTCTAGCGAATGCTAATAGACTCCAAAGAATGGTGGAAGTAGGCCTTTATAAAGAAGGACTTCTACAAGAACCCACTGCTCAGACGGAAGGAAGAAATATGGGAAGTGATGAGATCCAAAATATGGAAGCTCTATAAAGCCTCGGCCTCAATAGTTTTGGATAAATTGGGGTGGAAAGTCGGAAACAAATGTTGTATTAGAATATGGAAATATGGTATAATTCCAAAGGAGCTAAGGAGAGACTCTTCAGCAATGAAGGATCTAGAAAGTTGGATGGATATGCAAAGGATATGAAGGCTAGTATATATTTCATCCTGGGACAATAATGGGCTGTGGGTGGGATGGTCTTGTCCAAACCTTCCCCTATAATTGGTATTGCCTTGGGAGGATTTGGTTAAGGCCCTTCAAGGGTTTGTGTTGATTGCCAATGACAGGTTGGATCAAAGAATTTGGGAAGGAGGTAAACGCAAGTATTATACGGTTAGAGACGATTATGAAATCCTAGTGAAACAACTCCCGCATCTACATGCCTCAAGAATTTGGGCCAAAGTCTGGAACAGGGATGGCCTTCCGAAAGTAAACACCTTCTACTAGGAATTCATTCATGGTAAAATACTAACAGCAAAGAACTTAAAAAAAAAAAGCAAATTCAAGGCGCATCTTTGTGTGTTTAACGTAGAAACATAGAGGACATTGAACATGCTTTCTATCAATGCCCCTTCTCCCTAAATGATTGGAGAGAAGCCCTTCAATGCATCTTCCATCTTGATGCCATTACAAGCTGGTCGGAAATGTTTGAAAATTGGTGTTCTCATCCTCCTTGGAGTTATGAAACAACTTCAATTATGTCTAAGTTTTGGAATTCTATCTCAAAATACATTTGTTGGCGATCGAGCTATCTGGAAACCATGCCATATTTAGAGGCAAGGATCCTAATTCCTCTACATCTGAATGGAAGGCCTCTCAAATTCTATTTGATGCAATGTCAACATCGATGTTTGATCTAAGAGACATGGACAGATATTCTGAGGTAGAGAGGGAATGGGTCCACGTTAAAAATCAAATAGAAAGGAGAGGAGGCACAAACAAAGAGAAAAAATAAATTACTATATTTCGTTTACCTGTCTGGAGAGAAGTTCGAGAATTAGAAGGAATCATTGGGATGGTATCGGCGATTTTGTGATGGTGCTATGAAAGGGAATCAGGGGAACATTAGCACTGGAGGGATAATTCTTTGCCCCAACGAAAAAATATAGAAAAAGCTTGCTTGGGGTCTGGGTCATTTGTTGTATCCTTTCCAAATTCATGAAAAAAAATCTGTGAAGGACATTGGTCTGCTACAAAAAGAGTCTTGGTATTTAAATGGAACTCTATATTTTGGCCTCATGTACTCTAAGGTGGATGACTTCAACTTCATTGGTTATTCTAATTCAAACTTTGATGAGAACAAATAAATGGGTGTCAATCTCAAGGCATCTCATGAGTCTTGGATCAACAACTATCTCATAGAGATCACACAAACAGTGAATTCTATCAAATTTGACAACAAAGGCAAAATATGTGGCCCAGCTTGAGGGAATATTTGAAAATTTGTAGGAAAAATACTTTGACAATTAAGTTGACTAAGAATCTCATATTCCATGATCAAACTAAACACAACACAAAACACATCAACACAAAGTATCATTTTATTCAACATCATGTAGTGGCCAAGACCATTCATTTGAGACATACCACAATTCCATACGATTCTTAATAGAATGATGTAACTTAAAAAATGAACAAAAACTTCATTGAATATGGTTCATTCCACCACATTTTTCGAAAATGTAATGATGTTTACAGTGGATGTTGTTCTAAGTGATTATTAAGTGTCCATCTCATGCTCTTATAATACATGGTATGGTCACATTCATTCGATGAGGCATCTCAAGGCTTTTGGTTCGACCTACTATCCCTTGATTCACAAGGAACAAACTTAATAAGGAGTCAAAAGTGTATATTCTTCAAGTATCAAAATACTACCAAGGCATATTGTCTTTCCAATAAGGTAAACAAGTAGTTCTTTCCAAGCAAATTTCCTTAAGTCTTTGAAATAGGACATCACCAATGTGGATAGATATACTCATGTAAAAACATATCACGAATTTGATAATGAAATTCCACATATTGAAGGGGCAATATCTATCTTATATCACTCTTTTGGAATCTTCTTTTAAAGCATCATTTCCCGACATGAAGTTCCAATTAGTTTATCAACTCAAAGATCCATTCAAAAATGTGATTGAAAAGATTGAAAAGAAATACAATACCATCTTAATCAATGTAGCAATCTAGACCATCTTAGAGAAATCCTCCAAGATGGCTCATCAAAATGCTTTAAAGTGCTCATCTTAATGAGGTCAAAAAGACAAAGACTAGAGGTTCCACCAAACAAGATGAAGTGACAAATAAGTATGATTCAAGTGATGAAGATGAGATGGATGTTTCTTATGATTGTGAATTGAATTCATCTACTAAGTTTGTGTTAGGAAAAAGTGTAACTAGGTCTAGTCTTCATGACATTGTATTATGATTTTTGTAAAATAAGAAAATGAATTTATTCCTTGCTGCATGGATTTCATGAGCAAGACGTTTATTCATTTAATGGCTCCCATTGAGAGCCTTAGGATTTAGTGTAAAGAGTCAATATCATGCTCTTCTTGAGCCATTGTGTAATGTATAAAAGTCTATATAAAGGTCTAGAACAGCCCTCCAAGACGAGCACAATCCTGCTGAAGACATCAGCCAACAAAACAATGAAGAAGAGCAGCGATGTCGGCCTCAAAATATATATTAATGTCAAGTCGGCTCAAATAATAGACACATCTTTTCACTGTGACATGTTGATCACCACGGGAAACACAAAAAGAATCAAACGTCTCTATAATTTATGATGAGTGCAGGCAACTCAAAATCTTAGACAAGGTACAATGGTACAAGGCACTCGAATAAGGGCAAAAATTCAATTTTTCATATGGAGGATTACTATAGCTTGCAGATGTGTGTCACAATGATATCTCCACATATATCCCTGATGTCTCAGCCTAGTTAAAAGGTTACAACCATAGTTGCAACAAACCTCGTTGCAAAGAGGGCATAGCTATAGTCTTCGTGAAGAAAGTACATGAGTATACACAATCATAGTCTCAACGTACACAATGATGATTAACCATGATCTCGGTGGTATTCCAATGAAGATATTAGTGTTGCATCACTCGGTGGTATTCCAATGAAGATATTAGTGTTGCAACTATGATGCAACAGTGATCTCAATGCAGCGCTCATTCATGCATATAAAGATCTCGTTGTGATGTTGAAAAGCTAGATGAAAGAACAATCATGGGGCTACAAAAATGAAGATCTCACTGGTAAAGCAGTGATGGCTTCAATGGTGCAGCATAATGATGATCGCTGCAGTGACAACAAAGAGAGTTGATGTCTTGGTCTTGGAATGGCATAGGGTCAAGGGTCATGGTCTTGGTATTCATCAATTGGAATCTCTATAAGAATAATTTTGTGTGGGTTTTCATCTCTAAGAGGGAGAGGTTTTGGCCCTGGCAAAAAGCCAACATCGTGTGTTCTTGTCTCTTTGTTTTGGTAGCTATTTGATGAAGTAAGAAATACACACACTAATTATATCAAGAAAAGATTGTGCTAATAAGCTAAAGATAAAATACCTCACTAACAATAATCATGTTAAATAGTTCTCATTAACTATAATTGCCCCAAATTTAGTTTGACCCGACTTCCTTTAAAGAAGTTAATTCTAAAGCATTCAGAAACAAAACAATTGGTTGCTAATGAGTCTACAAGAACAAGCACAAAGAAAAACTCGTGACAAGTGGCAAAAAAATTGCGCAAATAATGTGAAGAAAGTTGAATCTACCCTAAATCATAGATTTAGGGTTTAAGACTCCATTGAACAATACAAATTTATTAATTGTCATATCAACTTATAACCAACAATAGTGGGTTCCATTTGTAAACAAGGTATTGTAGTTGTATTGGTAAACAAGGTATTGGAACAATAACAATAATACCCACCATTTGTAAACAAGGTATTGTCATTGCATTGGTAAACAATGTATTGGAACAATAACACTAATACCCACCATTGAATGAAGGTAAGGAGCAAACCTAGAGAAAAATGGGGTCCAAACAACAAATAAACAACAAAAAAAATATATATATATATATATAATAAATTCTACAATGATGCATTGAATCGCACAAGCAAAACACCTTCAAAAATTAAACAGTGTAACTCGTTAAGTCTGAAATAAATTAATAAATTTGTTTTTGCTATAAAAATAAGAGATATTAATAAAAACCCTTAACAAAAACAATCAACATCAAAATCAAATGAAGAATGAGAATTGTAAACACTCAAGGTCCCAAAAAAACGAAACTAAAACCCAAACCCAAAATAAAAAGCAATCATTTATGACATTCATTATCATCATCTAACCCAAACCCAAAATAAAAAGCAATCATTTATGACATTCATTATCATCATCTTCAACCCTACCTAGATCTAAACCCAAAATAAAAAGTAATCATTTATGACATTCATTATCATCCTCTACAACCCTACCTAGTTCAACATTGTGCCGCCATAAACACCATTTTCAAATATGTTGACATCCACTACATATATAAACATTACTTTTAAGAATACATATATAAACATTACTTTCACCTCCAACATTAGTTCAACATTGTGCCGCCATAAACACCATTTTCAAATATGTTGACATCCACTACATATATAAACATTACTTTTAAGAATACATATATAAACATTACTTTCACCTCCACCATCCACTACATAAAAAACCTTACTTTTAAACATTACTTCTAAGAATACATATATAAACATTAAAAAACCTTACTTTTAAACATTACTTCTAAGAATACATATATAAACATTACTTTCACCGCCACCATCCCTACATATATAATTATTACTTTCTTAAAACAAATACGATTTAACAACTTTCTTAAAACAAGTGAAATGAACCCACTTCACCTCCATCCCTACATATATAATTATTACTTTCTTAAAACAAATACGATTAACTAACAACTTTGCAACTAGAAATATAAGTGAAATAGAACGCCACTTCACGGAGGAAATTTTCTCCCCTCGTGACTTTTCTGATTCGTCTTTTCTGGAAATTTGAAATTCTTCAAATTATACCTCATCACGATCATAATTTCGAAACCAACCAAAACATGAGAATTGTAATTCTTATTTACCGAATTACTCAAGCTACCAATCCACTCCAAATTTTTGTTCGATATTTCATTGACACTTAGTAAATCCACCCCCGACTTTTGTCCGATATTTCGGTGATATTTCGTAATTTTGGGCGCTATTTCAGTGAATAGATCCCCTATGTTTCTGGAACTTTCCAAGAGAGCGACAATGGGCCAAACTCATTTTATAGTAATGTCCTTTAGAGACTACATGTTACAGCAGTTAAACCCAAGTGGCAGGCTTATATTACGCACCATAATCGTAGACTGATTAAAGTCAACCGTTTTTTTAAAGAGAAATACGGGATTATACTCTGAATGGTTAAAAAATATCACATTCAAAGTCATTTTTCAAACTAACGAGAAAAACTTTAAAAACAAAAATAACAAACAAATTATAGCCAAATAAAACAGTACAGACAGAGTGTCTAACCGTTATAAAATTTCTTCAGACAAAATATAGTTGCGAAGTGGCATAACGCCATCGATCCTTAATTCAGAACCAGAACGTCTAATAAGACCTACATTTCCAATTTTTCATCTCACACATATTTCAACACTGCCAATCAAACAAGTTATTAACAAGTGTTCCCTGGTTGCTTCCAAAGTTTGGCAAAACAAGAAAGGGAATGTAAACCCTGCTCTCATTTCAACAATCTTCCCTCTCATCTCAAAACGATCTTGAACAACAATATTTCTAATTCATCAGCTCAAGACGACTTTTCGTAAACACTTAAACCAGCATTTTTGTTGAGAGCTTCTGCACAGATATACTAACCAATTACGGGAATCATTTTATATATCGCAAAAACAATAAACAATGGTACCGGCCAGCAAAATCCCGCCCTCCCCCCAATGCCACGTGTAACATGAATCCAATTAAATTTAGTCAAATAACACTGGGAGGGGCAACAGGCTCTTGGTTTACGGCATTGGTATGCAGGTTCTAATCAAGACGACAGAAAATATGGATACAGCTCCAAAGTAGACACCACATGCATGCCCATATAGATTATATCAATATGTGAAAATAGGTTTTTTATTAACAATGAACCTCAATAACTACATTTATCTTATGAACCCCTTCACCAAATTGGACATTTATGTATTATTATGTATAACTACATTATCTTATGAACCCCTTCACCAAATTGAACATTTATGTATATGTTCTCAGATACGCGAGGATATTTGAATATGCGAACAAAAAATAACCACGATTCACCTAGAGCACCCTGAATATCATTTGGCAAAAATAAATAGAAAAGCATTGCTCGTCGGTTGAACTAAAAAATAAGTATACTCAATATAGAGTAAGATTTCACAAGGATTGCCTTTGTCCAAAATTTTACTAACCAAATACAAAAAACTTACTACATGCGTTGCCTAAGAGAAAATTCTGGATGGATTAAGAACATATTATGTTCTTGTGTCCAAGTTTTACAGAGGAGTTGACAGGGACTCTGAAGCAACCTATTTATCGACTAAATGTCAACGCTTCTAAAAACAAGACTTCTAGATCCCAAAATATAAAATGGAGTTAAATGCATCGTCGTCTTCACATTTTGCAACATATCTATTCATCCTTCCCTTGGGAAGGAAATACAAAACTACGCTGGAAACCAGACAAAATGACAATCAGAAATGAATGTATCTGATATAATTAATGTGAACAGGAGACTCCTAGAGCATACACAATACAATCAGACATGTCACTCGGATTCAGGTGTTTGAATATTATCCGTCTCCATTGGCTCAGACGGAGGTGCTTGATCCTCTGGAGTGGCACCATTATTAGCATTCTCATTTGCCTGAGCTTCAGCAGAGGGTTGAGGTTGTGGTGATGACTGTGTTGGTGGCTTGGCAGGAGCCGGTTTTGGCTTTGTCATTATAGGCCTACAAAAGCTGTAAAAAATGTCCTGTTAGATTGGTTACGCATATTTAAACAAAACAAAATAAAAAAATTGCATATCCATCATTAAACGCAGAGTCATTTCAAAAATCACTAATATATATAACACAAGAAAAGCAATAATTGGCGTGTCTAGCAGCATATTACATATATCATTTCAAAAAACACTAATATATATAACACAAGAAAAGCAATAATTAGCGTGTCTAGCAGCAAGGAGTCAGCGACACTACTACATTTTAGAATATTTGCAATAGCTATAGACGTCAGTAAAGTTACCTATAAAACCTCAAGCAACCATTTACTGAAATAAGCACAATTCTTTTTTATAATATAAAAAAGACACTGTAGTATTAAAAGCTGGGCAACCCTGTACAACCTTTACGAAATTAACAGTACATGAAAAAGAATACCTTGACAAACAAAAAGTTCTCCAATTTTTAATCAAGCTAGCTATCTGAAACTGAGAATTGAAGTAGGACAACTGTTTTGTAGAAAATTTGTAAGATAATCCAAACATACCGGTTCAAGGTCTCCGTTTTCCTTCTTATATCAGCTACAAAAACAATAGGATTGGCATGCTTTGGCAGGGAATCTTGCTGTTGCCTTTTGTCATGTAGCCAGGATTCAGCTTCACTACACTCACTCACAACCTGATAAAATTTTTAAAACAAAATTAAGAGGTAGTCCAGAAATTAGCAGAAAAATACTGAATTACCCATTAACGAGTTAATACAACAAGGAAAGAACCACAGCCCTTAAGTAAAAGAAAAAATAGTATCCAGGCACCTTCTGCTTATCAGCAATATCTATGTGGTCAAATTTGTCTTTGGAAAGGGCTGCCTCTCTATAACTATTAATACAATATATAAGCTCATCGATTGCCCGTCCTCTTTCCATATCCTCCTTGTACCTCTCCTCAATTGGATCACCAAACTGAAGTTGACATTTATAAAAGCTTAGTATTCTTAGCAAGAATCATTGTCAACACTGTCCTTTCTTCAAAAACTCAAAAAATCCTCAAGCATGTTATCTTTGAAGACACTAATAGAAGGAACACCTAAAATAACATTAAACATTCCATGCACTTAGAAAATCCTAATATTCCAGGCATTTTGTGCAAACAAGGGATGTTATGATGAAGCTATTACCTTCTTGAGCTCTTCTAGCTTTGCAACATAAACACCTTTTGTTTCATCCTCTCCTTCATCATACAACCAGTCTTCTACTATCTGCAACTTTGATGTCAATTCCTCCCTCTGGGGCTCTGTGACATATGCCTGATATTTTTCATATAGCTGGTTTACAGATAAAACAAGATAGATTAGCACAATAGACAATAAAATCATACATAAACCTTCAAACAATTGTAGCACCAATTAGGCATACCAAAAACAATTGACAGTGAAGATTCATGATACATCATTTGAATCTTGGAAATCCATTAAGTTGGCACACAGGAGAAATAACATTAGAAGGTAAGAAGTAAACTGCAGTGGAGGACATTGAGCTCTGATAAGATGGTTGAAGCCTTAGAAGGAAATTTCCACAAAGCAAACGATGCAACATATATGGAAGCACATTTCAATGCATTTTTATCATAAATAGGTAAATGATCAAGTTGTATAGTATTTTATAATGCCCCACTAATATGAATAGACAAGTGAGCAAAATTGCATCAACAGTCACAATTTGTAATACCTAAAGAACAGAAAAGAGCAAAAACAGTTGAGCCAACAATTAGCATTTACCTAATGTATTGAGGACCCTGTCTCCTTAGCAAGCTACTTATGCATGCTAGGAAAACCATCATCAATAGATGGTCCTCGCACACTCCACATTTGTATCCTAAGTAACCATCAAGTTAGCACATAGGTATATTCTCCTTATATGAGGAGGAGAGTGCCATATCAGAGATCGAGTTCTAATTAGATGGCAGAGCCCTTACAAGGAGATCTCCATTAGAATATTTTTATTAAATTCATTCAGAACAGAATTATTTCATTGTATTTCTCCAAGCACAGTGCAATATTTCCTGATTTTGCAAAAAATGTTGAATCATAGGACCTTCATTGAATTTATAACAAAACAAGAAACGAAATTGAAGACATACAATAAATAAATCAAGACGTGTATCATAATTTATTTCAACCTTTACAGCAATCCACTTGTAAATCAGGAAAACATGAATCCATCCACTTTAATGCATTGTCACATTAGATTCACATGAAACAAAAACCTCTAGAAAAACACAGAACAACATCAACAAGGCTTGAATAACATGGCACATAATTGAATGGTGCACAACACTTCATAAACCCTTACATTTGAAATGTTATAGCTATAAATGAGAAACCTGATATAAAGAATTCCAGAAAAATGCAAGAAACAACATGAATAGAGAGAAAATCCAGCTTTCGAAAACATCTAAGAGCTTCCAGTTCATCCAAGGGTATGGATACCACAAAATAAAAATGAAAATATTTCATCTAGTTGAAGAATATGAAGAACACAAATCATATTGTAAAAAAAATAACAAAAATC
Organism: Pinus tabuliformis; assembly: GCA_031772625.1. Classification (NCBI taxonomy): domain Eukaryota; kingdom Viridiplantae; phylum Streptophyta; class Pinopsida; order Pinales; family Pinaceae; genus Pinus; species Pinus tabuliformis. The sequence goes on along the minus strand of CM062811.1, from coordinate 726,842,416 downwards.
AGATGTCTGTAATAAATCCCTGATCTATAGATAAAACAACTCACTATCAATTACAGTTCAAACCAGCAAACATCCTGAAAATTAAAAATGGCTACAATCAAACTACCTACCTAAACGTTTAAAATCAATAGCTTTGCATTTACCTAGATGTCAAAAACGGAGAAATCAATAGCTTTATATTAAAAAGTTGAATCTACCTTGTTGCGCATGTCATAAACGTAAGCTTCCACTGCATTTTTTTTCTCCTTTGTTTCTTCCATAACTCGGTCTTGCAAAGCCATTTCAAATTCTTCATCAGTAGCCTTCTGCAAATCTGTCCGTGGCATGGCCCCAAATATTCTTTCACTAAATGGTACCTCTGTTTTCTTGACCTTCTTTTTCACAGTTTTTGCCTGCACATGAAAGTAAATATTATTACACACACAAACACTAAATCCAAAATCTTGGAGCTGATTTAGAGCATCGGCCCTAAAACATAATAATAAGTTATTGGAAAAAGCACTATTGTTAATTTTAAAACTTTCGACAAATGAAAGGTTGGCAAGCCTCTTAGATTCCCTCAACAGGTTGAACCATCACGTTCAGGGCATGTTGCCAACAAGGAGACCATAAGGTCAAAATCTCAAATCTGATGAAGTCCCCCAAAAGAGATGGGTTGAGCTGATCTCCATCTGGATATTCCAGGAAGGAGGGATTTTCCTTGGGAGTCAAAAAAAGAAGAGAGTAATTAGCAGTTAGAAGGTCCTAAGGTAATATTTGATTTAAAAGATGCAAGTTTTCCATCATTCTCTAGGAGGCTGAATGACAGTTGTACAGATACAACTTCCAGAAACATTGAAAAGTTCAAGTTTCACTGAAGTGAGCTTCATGGCATAACAATCTAGGGCTTAAAAAAGCAGATGCAACATGGGATTCCAATTAGATAGTGTGTCCAAAGCTTTTGTCATAATGTCATTCAAGAGGCTGAAACAAGTGCCAAATTAACAACCCATTTTAGGATTCTAAAATACAATACTTAGTAAAGGTTAAGCTAAACTGAAGATAAAGTTAACTTAGACCACACTTCTTATACAAGGTCACATCTCTTACATGTTAATATGATACATGGGAACTAATAGTCCTTAACGCGTACTTCAACAGTTTTATTTTGCATTATATTTTGCATTATCTCATTAAGGTTATCATCCTATCCCAGCCATTTATTGCAAGCCCCAAACGAACATGAGGCTTCAACACTTCGGTTATGTCTAACATTTGAATACGATACACTGGAACTGATAGTTATTAATTACTAGATTGTTAATGTTTTCGTCCAGCCAGAAGAAAAACCGAATTGCACTTTCATTACAGACTAACAATAATTGCATCCTCTTGCAATTACTTAAAATGCATTCAGATAACATTACTTTTCAATTGGGTATGGCTCTCACCATTCCCAGAGCTATACAATCAGTTAATCATGGAGATAACCGGGTCAATCTTAGATCTTTATATCAAATTTGTTTTGTTTGGAGCCAAAAAATTTACCACAAACCATTCTTTCGATAAGAAAATTGGAAAAAGCAAGAGAAGGATGTACCTTGGCATCAGTCTCCATCTGGGCAGCTTTATCCTCTGCCTCAGGAATCCCATTTTCAGCACCAGTGGCAGTTCCAGCTGTTGCAGGTCCAGCAGCATTTTTGGCATCCTGCATATTAATATCAGCATTGTCACCAGCTGCAGATGTACCATTGTTTTGTGCATCATCTGTATCCATTGCAGCAGTCTCTTTCTCGTCATTTGATCCTTCTTTCACACTAGAAACAGGGACTTCTATTTCTTCTTCCTCAATCATCTGCAGGATACAAATAATGTTCTCATCCCAGTAGAGCTGAGCTTCCGATTTTTCAAGTACATAACTCATATTATAAATAAAATATAAAAATCATATGTGAAACCCGTCACTACTTACAGTTGCAGAATCAATCGAAACTATTCCATGCTTATCCAACTGGACTCTTACTTTCAGCTTAGCCTTTTCACCTTTTGAAGTCTGAAAAGGACCAATCTGCAAAAACAGAAGAGTTTCAATGATTGGCAATTTTTTCTCACTCCACAATTTCAACTCATCAAATAATCTCAATTTGCAATTTCTCAGAATGGCAACTGGAATAAAAAGGAGAAGAGAATCTCAATATATGCGAGTGTTAGGAAATTGATTCAATGTATTACATATTTAAAATATACAAAATTAAATATTCAAATATCGTGACTCTGTTCATCAAAAATAGACAAATTTACAATCCAATGATACCCAGCATTGTTTCAGTGCTACAAATAAATCCCTGTTGATGCTGCATTGCCAGTCCACAATATTTTTCAGAGATTTCAATTCTGAGAATTTTGTATGAAAATGGCAACATCTTATTCTTTGGCATAAAATACCATACCATGTATGAACTTATCAGTGCAGGCGCCCGAACTTGGTTCACATCTTCATATAAAATGTCTACTGTGAAGGTCCCAGACCTTAAGAATGTAAAAACCTTTGTACTTGGCAATGTGTTGCCTCTAGGGAACACAACTTTGGTTTGCCGTTGCTCTAAAGTTCCATCTTCAGACTCGGGAGCAGAATCCTTCCACGCCAAAGCAATAGAGAACGGAAAACTTTCTTGAACCTGGGAGAAAAGAAAAATAAAACAGATCATACTTGTTTTGAAGGTTAAGTAGGAATATGCTAGTACTATATTTGTAGCAAAATATTGATTCTCATGTCTAATGAAGCTGGTTTATGCTTCAACAGTTTTGGTCACAAATGATTAATTGAACAATGACACCAGACTTGTGTTTGCTGATGTACTATTAAAAAATAATAAATTCAATGTTCATCTAGCATAGGCATTTGAAATACATCCAAAAACTATACAATGAAAACTAACAGTGTAAACATCAGATTTCTCAAGTTCGCATTCAATTTTAACACAACAATAAGCTTCCTGTAATGTGGTTGTACATATATTGATTACAGTCGGTAGATATTTGTTTGCACAGTAAATAGAACTAACCTCGCAACAAAACCAACTAGGTTCAATCAATAATAACCTGCTTGGACTAGCGGAAGACATGCACTATATAGGATCCACGTCCAATATAAAGTTAGCAGAATCATAATTTGGGAAAACATACCCAGGAGGAGCCATCTTTACATACCTTGAATTCGCGCACTTTGAATGTTGGACTAAGAATAGCACACTGGAGAGCACATCCTCGAGCCACACACTCGCTCGCATTCATGGTCCGCCTCGGTTCTTTTCCAAAAGTCTCGGTCAATATTTTTAATATTGCAGGAACACGAGAACCCGAGCCAACAACTTCAACCGCATGAATCTTATCTACAGTAATTCCTGCTTCAATCAAAGCCTGCACGCAGGGCCCTTTCACACGCTCGAGCATCGGTTGTGCAAGTTGTTCAAACTCGTCCCGTTTGATAAATCCCTTAACATCTTTTTCATCCATTAAACACTCGATATTGAGAGGTGCCTCAGGGTTAGCACTCAAGACTTTCTTCAACTTCTCGCAGGCAGCCCGCAATCTCTGACTGGCTCGAACATTAGTTGGCACGTCTATCTGATATTGCTCCTTGAATTTTTCAGCAAAATGCCTGAAAAGAACCTCATCGAAATCCCTCCCACCCAGAGATCTATCATAGGTATGAGCCAGAATCTTCAACTGGCCCTTTTTAAATGCAGCGACACACACCTGCATACTAGCATGGCCGATATCAACAAACACGACGTTCAACGGATCATTTTCCGGCAGATCAGTCTTGTAAATGCCGTAAGCCAAGGCAGTGGCTGTGGTCTCGTGCATCAGGCGGAGAGGATTTAGGCCCGCAATGGAAGCGGCATCCAAAAACGCTCTTCTTTGGAGATCTGTGAAATAAATTGGTATCCCAATACAACAATCAACAACCTCTGTTTTCAAATTTGTCTTTGCAATTTGCTTAAGGTTTGACAAAAGCATGGCTAGAATCTGAGTCGCGTTAAAGACGCGATTTTCTCCAAGGTACCGCGCGTGAATCCGCACACCCCCGTCGGGCCCTTCATCGACGGTGAAGGGCAAGCTCTGCAAATCCCTCTGCACTTCGGGATCACGGAATTGCTTCCCGATCAACCGTTTGATCTGAGAGACGGCGTTCTTCGGATTCATCAGGGACGAAGAAGCCCCGGCCGTGCCAATAAACCGCTGCTTCTCCCCGAAACAGACAATGGCCGGGGTTTCCCTCTTCGATTCATCATTAAGCACAACATCAATGCCGCGCTGCCGTGCAACGGCAACAATGCAGCTTTCGTTTCCGACATCAAACCCTACAACGCTCATTTTCGCCTTACCACCAAAACCTTCTGTCTGTGAAACTCTACCCAACCTTTAACACAACGGGATTCAGAATAAGTCTCAATTCCTAAAATATCAGATTCAAAATGAAGGAGCAAAAATAAAGCGATCAAAAACTAAAACCCTACCGCCCTTAGGCAACACAAGATTTAAATTCCAGGTTAAATTTTCCAAAAACTGAAAACCTAACCTTCTTTAAACCTATGAAAAATAATATCTGGGCCGAAATGTTTACAGATTCCCCCTAACGCGGTAAGATATAAACGTTTTTGCCTCAAATCTTATGATTTCGGTCTCGATACAGAAACGGTATGGTCTTGATACAGAAACGGGATATAATCAACAAAAGCCTCAAATTCAAAGACAACAATGAAGCTGTAAACACATAAACAAATTTCTGGTTTCTTCGACCTTACCAGAGAAATCGATTCCTGGACCTGTTCGGCTCCCTGTCCGCGCTATATAAGAAATGAATGTTTCGAGGGCACGAGTCGGGAAAGCTTTCTCTTTCGCGAAGGGGGTTTGGGGGGGTGTCTATTCTAGAAGCCTCCACGCAACGAGAACGGACCGACGCAATAAAAGAAAAGGGAGAGACCCTAAATTGGCAGAGAGTTTCGCAGATTTCCGACAATCACTCTCGTTTTAACTGCTCGTGGTGTCCAGTAAAAAAATTACCCGATCTTCTTGATGTGTTCATTTTTTTTCAATTAATTACTTTGATTGAACGGAATTCCGTTCCTTCGAGGGTAAACCTCCAACCTTCAAAAGCCCTGGACCCCATATTACAATTTCGTATGGTGTAGAGTGTTCTAGAGAGAGAATTCCCACGATGATTTTGTGGATTAAATGATGAGTCACAACACCAGTCAAAAGGGAAATGACGATAATATTAATAATTCAATATCATTTTAATTTTTAATATTTTAAAAAAATGTAATATATAATTTATATTAAGAAGATGGTAAAAAATCCTCATTGTATAGTGGTATGATGAGTCACCCCACCGGCAACAGGGAAATGACGATAATATTATTAAATATTATTAATAATTCAATGTAATTTTAATTTTTAATATTTAAAAAATTGTAATATATTATTTATATTATTATTATTTAATTTTAAAGTTAGTGTAGTATGGACTTTTTTATACTCTTTGTTTGTGGGACAAAGGACTCACTCTCTTGTAGACTTTTTGTTTTTGGGACAAGGGACTCACTCTCTTGTAGACCTCTTGTTTTTGGGACAAGGGACGCACTCTCTTGTAGACAAGGGACTCACTCTCTTGTAGACCTCTTGTTTTTGGGACAAGGGACGCACTCTCTTGCAGACCTTTTGTTTGTGGGACAAGGGACTCACTTCAGGGTAGCGATTTGTCTACAAAGGCATACATATTCTACCCCTCTGGTTTTGAACCTATAACCTTTTAGGAGGAAACACATGTTGCCCATTAATGAAATGGTAAAAAATCTTCATTGTATAGTGTTATTTAATTATTTTGATGATGGGTTGAAGTGTGTTTTAGATATGGGAAGACACTTCATGATTTTATTTTATTTTTTTGGTGAGTGTGTTTTAGATTTGATAAAGTTTGAGCTATCATATCCTAAGATTCCTTTTAATGTCATTGGTTTTTTAGTTTAAGCTACTTTTTAGTTTGTAGCATGTGATTTAGTCTCATTAAGGAAATGTTTTTTAAATAACTATTTTGTTTATGATGCAATGTGATTGCTTTAGCTTATATTATTGGTTGAGAAAATTGATACTTATAATATTTATGTTTGGAATTTAAATTATGGATTCTTAATTTATGTTATTCAAAAACCTAGTATTTGATAGTGTTTGTTTTGGGCATAGGTATATTAAACTATTGCTAGCTCTAAAACTTGTATGTGCTTAAGTTCTAAATCATGGATTATGTATGGACTCCTTTGAGCATCATTGACTTTCCTTTTACAAGTTGTTAGGGACTTGTATGTGTCTTTGAAGCTTCTAAATCATGAATCATGTAAGGATTTTTTTTAGCATTATTGACATTCTTTCTACAAGTTGTTTTTTAGTTTGTAGGAGGTGATTTATCCCAAGTGAGGGATACTTGGGCTTTTTTGGCCACTAATAATGTTTTTTATTTAGATTAGTTTTCTGAGAATTTTACATGACAGCAAGGTCCCCTAACTGGGTTGTATGTTAAGGAAATTGATATATAAAATCTTTGTGCTTTGGGGTTTAAACCTTGAATTATTGACTCAAGTCATTTTAAGGCCCCTAACCTTTGAGAGTCTTTCCTTTATACATGAATTTTTCAGATCATCACTAGCTCTATGGTTTTCATGTGCTCAAGTTTATGTGCCTTAAAGCTTTTAGATCGTGAATCCTTTGTGTTGGGGTTCGTTGCTTGTGTGCTTAAAAGCATGGGTTAAAGTTACACTTGGCTTTCCAGCCATCATATATGTGGATAGGGCCAACATCATCCAAAAGTAAAGCTCAAAAGATTTGGTTTTGGTGTCAAATTCTTCTATTCATGGCTATAATTGGAACATTAATGGTGCCTAAATCCTCTAAAGAGATTGATGTTGTATCACGGAAAAAGATATTCCTCTTGTTGTTACTCCAATAATCAATCCATTAAGAAAGTGGCTTCAATATATCTTAACAAGGAGGTTATAGTGCATTTATAAGTTAAAAGGATTCATCTCGCTCTCACTCCAATGGTCATTCCATAGAGAAAGTGGTTTTGATCCCCATAGTATATCTTAATGAGGAGGTTGTGGAGCATGTAAAATTTTATATGGATTATGGGTTGTTATGTCACCTAACCTTGTCTCACAAATTTACACTATTAGACAAGGAAATACTAAAAATCCCTCCTTAAGGATTGAACTTATATCAAATATCAATGTGCCTTGAGTTTCTTCATTGTGGAATATGATCGTGCAAGGGATAGAGAATGTATTATTCACTATTGCCTTTGACTCTTGGATTGGATTGTGCATACATATCATAAATCCTTTCTAACCAACTTTTAATACCTTGTTGATTTATTATCTTCACCTCTAATATAATTTAAGTTTCCCAAACTACACTAAAAAATTTCAAGCCCCAAATATCTAATCACAAAATGACTTGTAAAAAATGTTTGAAACATATATATTTATAAACTTGTAAAAGTTAACCTCCATTTATAATTTAATACATCCTCTTAATTTTATCAATCCTACAATGGTAAATCATTTAATTTGGAATGATTAATAAACGGATATGAATTTTAAAATCTCGTCACATAAATTTATAACAATAATTAAAAAAATATTATTATAACAACAACTAATCTTCACACTTATATTATTGTAACAACAACTAATCATCACATTTCCATATATCTCCAAAAATGCTAATGTCATTTGTCATTAATGATGTATAATTATACCAAAAGTAATTCATTGTTAATCATTTAAAATTATATATATAAATGAACTAGCTTTATATGCATTTGTATAATATTTACTAAACTTACTCCTATGGGGTGTCCACTTGAAATAATGAAAGGTTATAATAAAAGGGTTCATGTGAACAAGCAGTCACCTACCTCATACACTTGATGTATATATGATGAGATGCTCCATGCAATAACACGCAACATAATGTTATGAAGGGTGGCAGTTGGTGTGATGGTTGCTCTAGTTCTCACATGTTGGTAATTTGTGTAGTGTCCTTATAATCATGGTTGCAAAGGGGGAACTAAATGCACATATTAGGAATTTTGAGTTTAAAAAGGAAGGAACATTTAGGAAATTTAGGAATTACAACTCTTCTTCAAAGTGGCTTGTCTAGTTCGTTTGGAAGTTTATGTGTCAAGGAAAAGTGTGGAAAGTGATTTTTTTCTATTATTTCAAAATCACCTAACGAGAGCTAGTATTAGTATCTTAGGGCTCTAGCCGTAAGGCTCTAAGGTGAATTTTATATTCCTACTAGCAAGGTCGACCTTCTTCATCATCCTTATTGAATCTCCACTCACAGGTTTCAAACCTTTAGGTTCCCTAGTGCTCTTGGGTTTGACTTTTGTCTCTCTATTACCCCCTTGTTTATGTTATGTTGGTCATTTTATAGTTGTTCCCTAGTTATGTTTGGATGTTTTTGTGGCCTCTCTCTATGTCCTTCACTTTCTTTCCTCCCTTAGGACTTGTTCATCTCTAGCCTCCACCCCTTAGTCCTTGTGAATCTGGAATTTAGACCCCATCTCCCTAATGTTACTTATGGTGACTTCTCAATGAGGGTATTGGGGTTAATCCCTCCCTTTCACACTCAGAGTCCTCCCTTCCTCCTTTGGAAACTGAGGCTTCCCCAGCTCCTGCCAGTAGAGGCTTTCCTTCATTATGTTATGTTGCCTTCAATGCCTAGAATCCATTAGCCCTCACACCATCAAGGCAATAGGAGGTCCTAGGCAACATCTACTTTGTGTGCTCAAATTGTTGCCCAATGTTTAACAACCATCTACACCATCATGATACCCCTAATAATTTGCAGAGAGATTAACCAGGCTAAGGATGAAGCTAGGGGAGAAAAAAGGCTCATTTCATATGTCAACATCCAGGAAGAAGTTTAGAGTTGGATCCCTGAGACTAGTAACACCCACTCCTAACAGACCCGCTAATGAAAACTATAGACATCTATAGGCAATTGAAAACTATCATAGGGAAAGTTCTTGTTGAGAGGTTTGAGGCTCGACAAGAAATTATTTTGTGTGACGAAGCTCAAAGACAACTCAAAAATTTGCATGACAAAGTCTTAATACTTGCGAAGAAATTAGTTGGCTTGGAATTTTCAACTTCTGAAGAAGATGTTAAAGTTCCTACCACCATACAGGTGGACTCTTTGACTGCATGACATGCTAATATTTTTACTATGTCTTTTGTTTCAAGAGCAACAAGGCTATTGTTAGTTTGGAATATAGGTATCATTTTTTTTGTTGTTGTTTAGAAATTATTAAACTCTTTAAGAATTTTGAATAATAGGTCACATTTTCTCTATTACTACGGATAAAAGCATTATTTTTTGTGTTATTGGTTGGGTTTCTTGAGTAGTAGACTAGTAACAACAGAAGCATCAAGGACTATATGTATATTTTTTATTAATCAATAAAAAATATTGTCTAATTTCACCAACAAACAATATTTACAAAACTTATAAATTGAAACTTTCTATACACGAGCATACTCCCAAAATAGAGAAATGAATGTCAAAAAGAATACAAAATAGATATATTACAAAAAGAAAATAAAATATTTTTTTTCGAATGCATTATAAACTATTATATTCCATTATAATTTCAAAGTTCAATTATGTTACACAACATTTTGAAATCCAAATGTTTTAGAAATATACTTGCTATTTATAATTTTCTAACTTATTTAGTAAATTTTCTTTATTTTTATCTCGTCATTTTTAAATAGAGAAAAAGACACTATAAAAAACCATTATATTATAAGCCACCCTAATTTTCAACCTGTGATTATTTATAAATTTATTAAAACTTTATTAAGTATGTGTTCTCTATTTTGTATAAAATAGTGTTCTAAACTTAAAAAGGAACATTATTGATCCCCTATCACAACATAAAATGATAATTAGGAGGATGGGTTAAAGTTACAAAAAATATTTATGCAAATAATATAGGTTAAATTTAATCTTTATATTCCATGTTATGTTATTTGACAAATTGATATCTATTAGTTTCTTTCTGACGTCAAATACAATTATTTCAATCAAATAATGCACTTATTATAAATGTTAAAATAAGATTCTTCGAGTAATAGGTTAATATGTATGTATTTATATTAGATAAGCATTGATCCAATTTCATTTCAATAAGCAACATAAAAAAACAACGTATGATAACATTAAACTGATCTATTATTGATTTATTATGGTACGATTATGGCCCTTCCTATTAATCCGTTGTCAAACCACCTACTTGTATTAAATCCTATCACATAAGTAATAAGACCACATCTACCTTAATCATAACCTATCACTTACAATAATGAGAGTGTAAACACAAGGAATATTCATTAATAGGGTGAAAAAAGTTATAGAAAGTTTTGAAATGACATAATCATACTTGTATAATAATTAGCCTAGATCCATCTTAACTCTGGATCTATCAAGTGCCGAGAGGGATTAAATCTCTCGAGGTGCAAACCTCTTTTTTAAGTGTAAAACTTGAGGAAAGGTTTGTACCTCGAGAGATTTGATCCCTCTCGGCACTTGATAGATCTTGGGTTAAGATGGATCTAGGTTGATTTCAGTCATGTGCAGTCATACAAAATGTGTTAAACGTATAATTATTTTGATCATTTTAAATATGTTAAATATGTCTAATATTAATTTGTTCAATTTAACTTTAACTTTTCTTAGTTACCTCAGTTTGTTGAGATGAGAGAGACTGTTAGTAACTTGAATGATGAAAAATGATGAAATAAAATTTTTAAGTGCAAAGTGACAATGTAACAACGTTGAGTGATAGAAAATGTGAATAATAAGAATATAGTGAATTACAAACAATCTTCATTGCGATCAATCTGAAATTATTTTCTTCTACTATTCTTATTCTCACACCTGTTAGTTATTTTCTATTACCGCGTTTGAATCCAAAGTGATTAACAATGTTGAATGATGGAAAATGGAAATAATAAGAATGTAGCCAATTACAAATAGTTTACAGCTTTAAGAACAGTTTTAAGAAGAAGACTTTTTCGATAAGCGAACATTTTATTTAAGATGAAAATTCAAGTATTGAATCACTGTAATGAAGAAATCAATTCACGTCATGAATAATGTTTATGTGTGCACACTAAGAGAGATTTGTATGTTTTGGGGGTGAGATAGAGATATAGATGGAGGGGGGAGAGAGGGAAGAAGAGAGAGGCAAAGACATGGAGGGAGGAAGAGATATAGATATGGAGAGAGAAGTATTAGAGTGAGAGAGAAGGGGAGAGAGAGAGAGAGAGCATGTTTGGGGGTGAGATAGAGAGATAAAGAAGGAGAGGCAATGGGAGATGGAGATATAGATGGAGGGGGAAGAGATGTGCTTACACTGAAGTCAATGCACACTATTAATTTAATTACTTTGAAATTAATCCACATCATACATCTAGTTGCATCAAATCAGAAATAAACATCTACATTGAAATCAATGCATATAGTGCAAACAATCAAATAGGATTAGAAATCAACATCTACACTAAAATCAATGCATCTAGTGCAAACAATAAAATAGGATTAGAAATCAACATCTACACTAAAATCAATGCATCTAGTGCAAGCAATCAAATAGGATTAGAAATCAATATCTACACTAAAACCAATGCATCCAGTGCAAGCAATCAAATAGGAGTAGAAATCAACATCTACACTGAAATCAATGCATCTAGTGTAAGGTATTAAATAGGATTAGAAACCAAAATATTCATTACTTCCTAGATCTAACTTCTATGTATGTATTTGTCTTTGTGTCTCGCTTTCTTCTTCCCTCCCCCCCCCCTTCTATCTATATCTATACCTCCCTCCATATCTCTTTATTTGTCTCTCTATCTCAGCCCCCTAAACACTTCTCTCTCTCTCTCTCTATATATATATATCAGACCCCAAACATACACACTCTCTCTCCATATCTATCTATTTATCGTTGCCTCTCTCCCTCCCTCTCCCTCTCCCTCTCTCTCTCTTACCCTTTTCTCTGCATATCTATCTCTCTCCCCCCTCCATCTATCTCTCACCCCCCTCTCTCCCCCCTCCATCTATATCTCTATCTCCCCTTGTCTCTCCTTATCACCCCCAAAACATGCACTCTTTCTCCATTTGTATCTATATCTCTCTCACTCCCTCTCTCTCTCCCCTCCTCTCTCTCTCTCTTTCCCTTGTCTCCCTCTCTCTCTCTCACATCATCTCGCCATCTCTCCCGTGTCACTCCCTCTCCCTCTCCGCCTTTCTCTCTCTATGTCTTTCTTCCCCTTCCAACTCCATCTCTCTCTCCCCCTCTCTCTCTTCCTTCCTCTCTCTCCCTTTCTCTCCCACCTCCATTTTTCTCTCCCCCCATCACACATACACTCTCTCTCCAATCTCCAACTCTATCACTATCTCCCTCTCTCTCTCCTTACTCTCCGCCTCTCTCTCCCCTCCATATCTATATCTCATTGTTTCTCTCTTCCCCTTCTTTCCCTATCTTTATCCTCTCCTTTTCTCTCCCTTCCTTCATCTCCTCTCTCCCTCATTCCATCTTCATCTCTCCCTTATCACTCCCTCTCTCTCTCCACCTCTATCTATCAATGTCTTTGTTCTTCCCTCCCTCTCTTTCCCCCTTCCAACTCCATCTCTCTCTCCCTCTCTCTCTCTCTTTCTCTCCCACCTCCCTCTGTCACTCCTCCCCATCACAAACACTATCTCTCTCCACCCTCTAACTCTGTCACTATCTTCCTCTTTCTCCCCTTCTTTCTCTCCCCCTCTCTTCCCCCTCCATATCTATGTCTCCCTATCTCTCCCTTCCCCTTCTTTCCCTATCTCTATCCTCTCATTTTCTCTCCCTTCCCTCGTCTCCTCTCTCCCTCATTCCATCTTCATCTCTCCCTTATCACTCCCTCTCTCTCTCCACCTCTATCTGTCAATGTATTTATTCTTCCCTCCCCCTCTCTCCCCCTCCAAATCCACCTCTCTCTCCCTCCCTATCTCCTCCTCTCCCCTCCCTCCTCTCTCTCCCTATCTCTCCACCTCTATGTCTCTCTCCCCCAATCTATTTCCCCTCCATCTCACTTTCTCTCTTAAATATGATCCCATTGTATTGTATTTAAGAAAGTATCTAAATTAAAATATATATAATTGGTTGTAAAATATTAAACCTATATTTTGGATCAATCATGTCAATAAGACACAATAATAAAAAACTTAAAATAATCATGCATTATCTTTCCTCTATCATTGTCAGTCACTTTGTTTTCTCTCTTTTCTTGGATCCTTGGTTAAAATGCATATATCCTCGATTTAATCTTTATGGGAATATTTATGTTTATGGGCATTTCCTTTGTTGGCTTTGGGTGGGCAAACATTGTTCACCCAGCCAATCAGAATGCTTGGATTTCACCCTTTTGGCCAATACCATCATGACATATGTTTTCCCTTCCATCTTGCCATCTATCAAACTATGCCCACCTACACCCTCCTGCCATACTCCTCTCCCTTCAACATTTACTTCTCTTGCAAACTAGCAAGTTACTTATCCTGCAGACTAGCAAGGTGGGCCTTGAGCATTTACTTCTCCTGCAAATTGGCAAGGCCGGGTTTCAGTGTACTAGCCAGATGAGAGTGAATAAGTTCAAACCGGAGAGGAGATACCCATGGTTGGAAGTCGTTGTTCTCTGCATTGCTACACTAGAGCGGGAAAGGGAAGCCATGGTTGCACATTGATTCGAACAAACCTTGCCCTATGGATTCTCTATGGTCTCCTTATTATATCCATGTCTCTTCTCAGCGACGAAATTCATCGAGATGAAGGGGAAGAGATTCAAAAGGGAAACCATCATGTTCTGTGGCGATTCTGAAGAACAAGGCATTAGCTTCTAGATGTTCAAGAATCTAAAGGTTTACTGGTTTGCATCATGGTTGCAGTATTCGTGATTAAAGCGAGGCAGTAAGGTCAGTATTTATCTCTGAGAGGGTGCCCTTTGGATTTTTTCTCTCCCAAACCATAAGGGTTTGAAATTCAATTTCCACTTATATTCCCAATTATCGCGTCAGAAAATCTACCCTCCGCCTTTGGACGCCCTAAACCTGACGTTATTGCATTGAGCTGAAGCAACAACAAGAACAGGAGGAGGGGCAGAAAGGGGCGATTCCGGTCTTCAATCTTCAATATTTGGGCGATTTCTGTGGAGAACTCTCATTTGGGTCTGGATATACTATTTTTAACAATATCCACGCATATAATAATGGGTTTTCTTAATCCTGGGAGCTCAACAAAGCCAGGTTTGACTTTTACCTCTCTCGTCTTTATCCTCAGATAATTCATCTGCTCTGGGAATTTCTTATTCCTGATGAGACGGTTCCTCATCTTGTTTAAGATAAAATTATTCTTTTCCATGACCAAGATGCTCTTCTTCTTGTTTAAGATTGGGTGGTTCATCAATGTATTACTTGAAACTGAAAACAACAACATATTTTCCTCCAAAGAGTAAATTTTTTGAGTCTTTGGGGCTTTGGTTCCTTGTGTGAAATTCAAGATGCAAGGAGAGTTTTCAGGCGTCAACTCATCATCGTTTGTGTTATTTTCCCTAGTTTTTAGGGCAAGTGTTGTAGGGTGCAATTTTATACCTTCGTATTTTCGTATTCTGGCTTCGTATTTTTTCATTTTGGTTGAGATTGGTTATTTGATTACTTGATTACAGTGTAGTTGAAGATGACAAATTAACCAAATGCTGATTGGTATATGATTATCCCACATAATCACCATCTTTCTTTTTCTTGTAAAGGTTCAACGAGACTTTATATTAATAGAATACATAATGCAGAGTGGGAGTCGAGGGGGCCTCCCTGTGTCTGCCTTTATACAGCTGAGTTGGTCTAGTCTCTGTATTTTTTTTTAGAACACTTACAGCCTATAGAATGATCAGTAGATGCATACATAGAAGAATCAAGGAAAACCACGACCATTATGCTCTACGGTTTGAATTATTTATGGTATTGCACTTCGCTTTGAGTTCCCCCTCCTCCAAGTCTTGCCAAAGGATATGATAATCTTCAAGATTGGATTGAACGCCAGCATTGGCCATGGCGTCGGCCAACTTATTTGTTGTTCTTCGAACCACTTGAAAGGTGACACCTTGGATGTTGTTGAGATGGCCTTGTAGATCCTTCAGGATTGCCGAGAGCCTCCAACTGGGCATTAGCTTGTCCACCTGAGTGCCATTTTGGAGTTTTTTCAACATCTAAATGACAATCTCCGAATCTCCTTCCACCACCAGAGGTAGAAATCTGTAGCGATCCGCCAGGGTGATGCCTTTGATGAGAGCGATTAGCTCTGTAGCATTATTGCTATTCATGCCAAGATTGCCATGGTAGATGAGATGGACGTTACCGACGTGATCCCTGAATGCTCCACCGTAACCCGCTTTTCCTGGGTTTTGCTTTGACGCCCCGTCGAAATTCAGTTTGAATGTTTGCGATGGAGGCATACACCATTTGTCCTATGTCGTCGCAGTGAAGGTCTGGTTCCTGCCTGTGGGAGTGGTCTTGGCTTTGAGTTTCAGGATCTGGATTATTCTTTGGTCATTCAAAGACGTGTTTCCCTCTTGCTGCATAATATCCATGGCATGGATCAATTTTGTAATTAGCTGTTGCGTTTTTCCTGTTAACATTTCCTCTGTCATTGCCGAATTCTTGAAGATTCTTGCATTACGCTCTTTCCACATGATCCAAGCTATGGCTCCCGGAATGAGATTCCATGCCCTGTTGACCAGATTGTTAGAGGATATGGATGATCTCCAGTTGCTCAGTGTATGACATATAGAGCTCCTATTTCTGTCGGATTGTCTGAAGACAATGTCCATGTCATCCCAAAGAGAGCAAGCATTAGGGCAGGTGTTGAGAATATGATTGAGAGTTTCCTAATCATTCTCACATAGGACGCAGCGGGAGGGCCCGATGAAACCCCGTCTCTGAAGATTGTCCCATGTGAGTGCTCTGTTATGCAAGACCAGCCAGGAGAACATGGTGATTTTGGGCCAGGTTCCTCTATTCCAAAGAGCGTACCATTTGGGGTCCGGTTGCAAGTCAGGAGAAGCAGCCATGATTTTGTAGGCTTCTTAGATGCTGAAAGTTCCTTTAGGATTATTTCCCCATCTAAGGATATCCTCTCTATTCGATGTGAGGATTCTGTGTTGGTCTATATTCTCATTGTTGTCTTGGGTTAGCCATTGCTCTTTAGTTAGCCATTTTTGCCATGTAGTAGCCGATGTTCTAGGTTGCCAATAGTATGCTACCTTCACCAACCCTGCCTCTTGCATGTCCCTTTTGAGAGTAGTCCAATTTGGGTGGTCCAGGGGGGGGGAGTTGCTGCCAAGCATCCTCCCAGAAGAGGGCGATGTTGCCTTGGTGCACTTCCCAGAAGCTGTGCTTCTGAACAATATGCCGATTTTCCCATACTTTGTTCCAGAGGGGGATCCTTGAGCGTTACCAGTGAGCCTATTAAGGTCTTTGTCCTGGACTTGATTCGTATACTTTGCTTTCCATAAGGTGCCCCGGAGGGAATTGGGATTTTCCACCCACCTCCACCAGATTTTCGCTGCTACAGCCTTGCTTAGGATTTCAGGATCTCTTAAGCCCAGTCCTCCTGCGAATTTTGGTTTACAAATGTTTGTCCACTTGAGGAGGGCCCATTTGGTTTTCTTAGAATCTCCATTCCAGAGGAAGGACCGTTGGATGTTTTGAATGGATTTATAAACTGTTTTAGGCACTGCAAGGGCTGAGAGCATGTAGACCGGCATAGTTTGAAGAACTGATTTGACCAAGACTAGTCTGTTGGCCATGTTTAGGGCTCTATGAGTCCAACTACTTAATCTGGCCTTCATTTTGTTAAGGAGTCTTCCCAATTTGTAGGCTTGGGGGTATGTTCTGAAAGTGGGATGCCAAGGTATTTGGTTGGAAGGGAGTTCTTTTAGATATTGAGAATTTTGCTGAGATTTCGCTACACAGGAATAGAAGTATTGAAGAAAAATAGTTTGGATTTAGTGAGATTGATTTCCATACCTGAGGCCTCCGTGAATGTCCTTAGCACCTTGCTGAAGGTTCGAGCTTCCTTCACTGTGGGGGAACCCATGAGCATTGTATCATCCACGAATTGCTGATGCGTTACTGTGGGGCCTTGATGTGCAGCTTTGATGCCTTTGAGCTGATTCTTCTGGATTGCTTGGGATAGAGATCTTCCCAGACCCTCTGCCATGATAACAAAGAGAAAAGGCAATAGGGGATCTCCTTGTCTTATACCTCTGGATGGAAGGAAGGGTTGTAGGGGCCCTCCATTCAGCATGATTGAAAAGAATGCTCCTGAGACCATTTCCATTATCCAATTTATCCAAATCTGACTGAAGTTGAAAGCCTGGAGGATTGCTCTGATGTAGATCCAGCTGATTTTATCAAAGGCTTTTGAGAGGTCAAGCTGAATGAGCATACCTGGAATCCTTTGCGTTTTGATAGAATGCAGCACTTCCTGAGTGAGAATTATGTTGTCGGTTATCTATCTGCCTTTAACATATCTTGATTGTTCTGGAGATATGATTGATGGGAGGATGGGTTTAAGTCTATTAGCCATCAATTTGGAAAGGATTTTATACAGGACATTGCATAGGGCTATGGGCCTGAACTTGTCGGGAGAGTCAGAAAGATCAGATTTTGGAAGTAGGGTGAGGAAAGTGGCATTGAAGGCCGGCAGCACTCTCTTGGTTCTATGAAAGTTCTTAATAAGATTGAAGAGATCAGCTTTTATAATGGGCCAACAAGATTTAAAGAATTTGATTGTAAAGCCATCTGGTCCAAGGGCTTTGTCAGTGGCCATGGTAAAGGCGACTTCTTCAATCTCTTGCTCAGTGAACTCTCTTAAGAGAAGGGAGTTTTGCTCCTCCGTAACTAAGGGGGGAATAACATCGATGACTTTATTGATATCTTGGGTTCTATCAGGATTGGGATCGATGAGAAGTGAATTGAAGTATGAGTTAAGTTTGGATCCTATTTTCTCCCTGGTGAAAACTTTAGTGCCATCAGATTTTTTGAGGGATAGAATACGATTGGTAGCTCTATGTTGAATGGTTGACTTACGGAAGAAGCTTGTGTTGCGTTCCCCACATTTTAACCATTGCACTCTTGATTTTTGTTTCCAGAGCATCTCTTTTTGTCTTAGCCTTTCTTCCCATTGCTTTTGAAGGTTTGATTCCTAAGCCAACCTTTCCTCATTGGGTCCATCCTTGATCATTATTTGTTGGAGGCCTGCCATTTTTTCCTCGAGCTCTCTTTTGGCTTGAAAAATATTTCCAAAGGTGTTCTTGTTCCAACATTTGAGATTGGCTTTGATGATCTTGAGCTTTTGCTGGAAGATGTACATGATATTATCACTCTCTATTGTGGTTTGAGTCCACCAGCTCTGTATATTTTGCATGAAGGTTGGATGATCTATCCAAAAACCTTCGAATCTGAAAGGCTTGTTTTGAGGCTTGTCCATATTTGTGAAGTGCATCTGCACTGGCCAGTGATCGGATCCCCCAATAGGCAGAATGTTGGCCTCCATTTCTAGATTTTGGAGCATGATGGATTCCGAGATAAGGAATCTGTCAAGCCTCGATGCTACTCGCCTATTTCCCCCTTGCTTATTGTTCCAAGTATACAGACCATTGACTGTGGGAACATCAATGAGTTTAGAAGTAGCTCTGAAGGTGTTAAATGCTTCCGCATCTTTATCCAGTCTTCTTAAGCCTCCTTTCTTTTCCTCCAGGGTGGTGATCATGTTGAAGTCACCACCTAAGATCTAATGGTTGGCTCCATGGTGTTGTCGGATCTCGTCCAGGTCTTCCAGCATCTTGAATTTTTCTTGGATTCGCTAAGGTCCATACACATTGGTAATGCATATTTTGTGCTTTGATTCTGGCATGTTGAAGATGACTGATAACGAATGCTTAGTGGAGAGAGCATTCTGCATAAAGAACTTGTTTTTATTCCAAAACATGAGAAGCCCTCTTGCTTGCCCAATGGCTTATGTGCTTATGCAATGATAGCCTTTTGAAAAGAGTTTCTTAAGCGTCTCTATTCCGTTGGAGGAGCATTTGGCTTCTTGAATAAGAATAAGGTCTGGTGATTGCGCGAAAAGACGGGTTTTTAGGATTCGTCTTTTGGAGGTGCCATTTAGCCCTCTAATGTTCCAGGTTGTGATCTTCATTGAGTAACCTTTGGCATGGATAGGACCAAATCCCTAATTTTTCCTTCATTGATTAGGTGCCTGTCGAGTTCTTGTATTTGTTGTTTTGTCGATTTTCTCCCCCTTTTCCTTCTCGGGCCTTTCGGCTTGTATTGGTCCAGATCCAAGTTGGCTTGGATGACTATTTGGTTGTTGTTTCCCCATTGCTTTTTGGCTGCATTCTGGTTGAGATATTCTAACTGCAGGTATGCCATTTTGATTTTCTCCAGGTGTTCCTGGGGAATGGCGTCCACTCCCAGTTTGGACCATTGCTCGTTGACCTCTTGGAGATCTAAGTCACCTAGGATCTCTTCCAGAGGATTGGTAGGAGTGGTTGAGGGTGGATGGTCTGAGTGAGTATCTATGCAGGGAGGGGTTTGCATTGAGACAGGGCTAGTATCGTTCTGGATGGGATTGTGCTGTGGATTTTTTTCCTTTGGCTGGGCTTGGTATGAGTCAGGGTTTAGGATGGAGGTGTTTAATGGGTTTGATGACTGAACATGCATGGATGGATCAGTGGGGGCTGAGGATTTCAGAGGGTTCTCATTTGGATCAAGGTTGCCTAGTACTTCAAAGCTATTCGGTTGGGTGGGGGTCGGGTTGGTGGAGGGTTTCAGAGGATTTTTGCCCTTCTGCCTTTTGTTTTTCCCGGATACAGGGATGAAATCCGGGGGCGGGTTATCCACCTTGTTCGCTTGGGTTTGTGGAGGGGGTTGATTAAGGGAGCATCCATGACTAAGATGTTCGTGCTGTCGGCATTTCCGACATCTGAATGGGATGTTTTCATAGTCGATGGATTGCTTCCAATGAATTCCTTTGTGGATTAGATCAATATGACCTAGGAGGGGTCCTAAAACATCCATGTAAACACATATTCTAGCGTAGGCAGTGTATTTACCTTGAGATGTGAGATCTGAGGTTTTGACGAAGACGCAGCTAATTCCCAATGGCCTCCAAGATGCGCTTATTCCAGTAATCAACAGGCAGGGAGTAGAGTCTGAGCCAAACTGGAACTTTTTTGAAATCTTCCTGTTCTAGAGCAAAGTTGGGTCTCTAGTACGTCATGTAGAGTCCTACCGAGTTGTAAAAGTATGGGCCTCCTTCGAAGGTGCGATCTCTGTCTTCTGTGTGCGCAAAGATGACGGTGAAAAAACTTCTTGCCCCCAGCGGAAGCTCATAGTTCCCTTTGGGCGTCCATTTATGGTTTATCCACCAGCAGAGAGCCTTTTCATTGAGTCGCACTCCCATGAAATGACATATTAGGGCATGTTTACTCATGTGATCTCTATATTCTTCTATCTAAGGATCTTCGATGATCAGTGACGGTGTTTCCTCCGATAGCGGTTTGCAAAGGGGACGAGCCTATCGCCCAGTTTTGGCTGGAAATGTTCCCCACGGCCGCAGATCCATTGGCTCTTGGATTAGAGTTTGCAGTCGACGCTTTACCATTGACCTTGGGTCGGGAGCTTGATGGGGTGTTGGAGGGTGAAGAAGGAAAATTGCCGAAGACGAAGGGATCGAAGGCTTGGGGGGTCGACCCACGCCCCCCCCCCCCAAAGGTGGTCATAGAGCGATGCGGCTAGGGTTTGTTCTCAGGGTTTGGGAGTGCTTCAGAACCAACAGCGAGCCACCTCTATGTGAAATCTTGATTTGTGTTCTCAAACATGCAAGAGTGAGAAGATTGAACAAACTGACACAATTAATCATAGGTGAAAGTATCTTGCTTCTCGAAAACCATGAGAATTTTGGGTTAATAACTAGATGGGTGAGCACTACTATGTATCGCATATCAACATAATCACCATCTTAAGACTGAAGCTTTCCTGTAATTGAGTATATAATGCTAGGGATGTAGTTATAGCCATAGTGGTGTACCTTTGTGCTGTAAGGATTTGTAGTCTGGATCTATCACATTGGAATGGTGGCTAATACGACTTTGAAGCTTGTTTGTATTATTTATTATGTGACACTTAAGTTTTTCTAGATTCCGATTGTTGTTCTTGATTTTGTCTTTGGCTGGCTTTCTTGATCATTTATATATATCTTCGACTTGTTTTCTGGTTTTTTTAGGGTTTCTTCAGTTTCTTAATCAAGTGAAAGTCTTTTGGCAAATTTTCAATCATTGTATGCTAATGAAACCCTAAGCCCAAGTTTGGGGCTCGAAAATTTATAGGGAGGATGCGAAAGAATTAGCCAAATCAGAGTGTTGGCATTGTTTGAAGTCTCCTCAACTGGAAGGAAGAGCTCTTGGTGGAGCCATCTGAGTGGTTCTGCCAGGCTTTCTTAGGCCTGTTTTGTAGAGGTTTTGACGAGGGCCTGACACAGATAAGATATATCTTGAGATTGGAACTTAGCTGACCTATATTTCATTATACTATTCTTGTTAGAAGTGTTTTAAGTAAAATGAGATGTGGCTGCAGAGGCCTTGTGTACGAGTTATTTTTGAATGAACGTTTAAGAGTAGGGCGATGTTGGGGATTGTAAAAATTTCTGTTTTCCCACCCCGATTTTCAGTTTCACCTTATTTCTCCCATGTAGTTAAATGCCCTTTCCCATATCCATACATTCAACAACTGAAAAAATATTTTTTATTTTTTTTACTGAAAACACAAATTTTGGAAATTTTACAGAATGCTGGAAAATGCAGAAATAAAAATCAGCAGGTACAAACAGCCATTTAAAACATTTAAACACAGTGAATTTTGGTCAATGTGACCCTGGAAAAACCCCCTACAACTCTTGGGGAAAACCAGTTCGAGAGCTCTTTCTTATTTCTGGAAAAAATGCCTTTTACAGTGAGAAAAATCTTCAGCAAAAATTTCAGCAAGCAAACTTTACAACTTATCTCATTTTCGTGCCTCACAATCAAGCTAGAAAACTGTTGTACGGATGTATGGACGGTCGTACGGACTGTATGGACAGGCCTCAATTTTTGTGCAGAAAATCTCCTCCTTGAAAATCGTGCCCAAAAAATCTGCCTTTTACTGTTTGCTCATTCAGCTGTATGAATTTGTTGAAATGTTGCCTTGGAATGTGTGCCAAGCTGCTGCCTCCTTCTCCTTCTTGTCCAGAAATCTCCCTTGCTCTCTTGCTCTCTCTCTCTCAATCTGCTCATGAAAGAATGAATGATCTTTTTCTTCTTTTCCTCCCTTAATCCAACCATAAGTGACTTTTGGGTGATCCATAAATCCAATGGTTGAAATAGATTGAGATCTAGGGCTGAGATTAAATGCTCATTTAAATCTCACTTTCTATTTTTTAATTCACCCCACTTTAATAAAGACCCACTTAGTCATTTATTTCCAAAGTCACTTTTCCTTTCTAATTTTTCATTGACTTTTTAAAAGTCACTTTAAAATTAGACTTTAGTAACTTTATCACTTAAAGTCACTTTAAAATTAGACTTTAGTAACTTTATCACTTAAAGTGACTTTAAAATTAGACTTTAGTAACTTTATCACTTAAAGTCACTTTTAAATTAGATTTGACTTTATAAAAATTATAAAGTCACTTTAGGAGAAAAATTAAATTCTTTTGGACACTTTTCCCTAGGCCAAAGATCAAAGCCTTAGGGAACCACCTATCCTCCGGTACCAAATTTCAACAGGGATGATCAGAAAGAGATAGATCTTGAGTAGATGCCCCCGTTTTAGATAGGCGTTATCTATTGATGCCACGTTTGGGTTGGTGTCGACGAAGAGAGATTATAGCTCACACTTGATATGAGCCATCAATAATCGTCGCATTTTTTGGTCATGTCTTTGTTTCAAGGTCTATTTAAATGTTGGCTTTGATGAGTTTGATTTGTAGGGTGTTGAGAGATTTTAACTTAAAATTTTCAACTGTTTTGGCTTTTGACATTTTATATTTAACTCATTGTGGCTTTCAACATTTTGCATGGTGGGGATTTGGGACCAGGGTTTTCCCTCCGAAAAGCCATGTTTCTGGAAAAAAAAATTAACTTCCAAATCTCAAGCATGTGTTGGTGTTTTGCACCTTTGTCAAGAAAAAATATTTGTTTCTTTGATTCTTCCCAAGTTCTCTATGCTTCACTTTTTGAAGCACTGAAGCATTTAGCTTCTGATTTCGCTTTTTTGTCACTTCTGATATGTCATGATTTTGCAATACTACCATTTTTTTAATATCTTATGCTTTTCAAGATTGACAAGTTGAAAAGTGGAACTAAATTGTTTATTTCATTTGAAAATAAAAAGAAATTTTCACAAGCAATTAAAGACTGTTACAGTTTCGTTAAACTTGTGCAAAAGCTAAGTTTTTCTAAAAAAACTCAAAGACGATGAAATGCGAAAGTAGACAAGGAAGGAAGTTGATCTATAGGGGGGAAAGGATGGCATACATAAGGGAAGGAGGATGGCATACATTATATTATTTTGTTACCTAAGTTATATGTGTTTTTTTGTCACATGGGCTAGTGGCAGCCTCATTGTAATTCTTGTGTAGAGGGATGTCCATAAATCTATTATTTTGTTACATAAGATAGTGGCATTAATTTGTTACATAGGTTAGTGGCAGCCTTGTAATTCTAGGCGTTGATAATGTTTTGTCAATAAAATGTTCACAATTCTAGATGGTGCTAATGTGTCAATAAAATGTTTAATTGTAGTATCTTTTTTATTTTATAATCCATGTCAAATCAGCAAAAGTTATGTTGTGAAGCATGGCAAAATGTCTTTTTTCCATATAGTTTTTTTTTCATATTGGGTTTAGTGTACAAACTAAATCATAATTGAGTACATATTCACAGTTTTATAATTATAAGGAATCATATGAAACAAATTTAATAGAATTATTTACTTCGAAATTCACAATTTTATAACTAGCATTTATACTAGGAGGTGCAAAGAACCGCCGATCTGTGTGGGTTTTTTTCTAAGGTTGGAAATAGTGATTGCAGACCTAGCAGTGCCTTTGACCAAATTTGGATCACTCGCCAACATTAAGAAAATTATTCTAACATCCATAAAGAAATGAACCAAGAATATGCCAATATAAATAGAACATAATAAGAAAATAATGTTGACTCGTACTATAACTACTTGGAATCATACATGAGAGTGCCTCAACAGCTTGATAAATTTATCAACCTTAAATTAGCAGCAACAAGGAAATAATTATTTTATAAAGCATTAAAACTGCTAATGTCAAAATCAATAAACATACACTTTTAATGACAACCCTCCAGATGATGTAGGGTGTGAGAAAAAGTTTGGTTTTCAAAAAAAATAAAATTCCAGAATATATTGATGGTTTTTTCTTGGCTATAAATCACTATACCTAATCAAATACTATATCCAACTACTTTTGATTTCATTGGATACAACTACCAATCTCGCTGGATATACCTATCAATGGAACACCGAACATATTTATCATCGTTTTCATCTCTAATTAATACTTGCACTTTCTCCATCTCTCCACCTTACTACTAAAAGGATTGAATGTTCATTGTTTGCTTAATTGTTGAATAATTTCAATAAAAAAAGCGTAGAACATATCTATTTTTCTAGATTTAGTCAATTATCGGAGTTCGGAAGTAGAGTACCTGGCATGCTTCCCCTTGTCTGTCATTGTCAACTCCACTTTTGGGTATTCATTTGAATTTTTGTTTTCCATAAATTCATCTCTGCATACTATAATTATCTATATTTTGGATGTCACATGGATGTTGGGTTGGATGAGCAAAAATGAAAAATAGTGAAGTGTAACGTGCATGAACCTGAACCATGCTATATGGATAACAATAACACTATGGTTAATCGTTAAAAAAAAACAGAATTATGAACCAGACCATATAACTATAATGAAAGTGTTATCCTAGTCTCCAAAAGAATTTTAAAAATACATTATGATTATTTTACTCAGGTAAAAGTATGATTAAAAAAAACAAAAACAAAACAAAAAACAAAAAACAAAACAAAAAGAAAAACAAAAAACAAAAAACAAACAGTTGAAAGAAAATATAAAGATGATTTTCTCACAAATTTTTTATGTAGGAGAGGTACTTGAATTCTATAGATTATATCACATCACAGCTAGAATCAAACTTAGAATAAAATTGATTAGAATCAAACTTACAATAAAATTGATTAGAAGAAGTACCTGAAAAAGGAAAAAAAAAACATATCATAGTTAGCAATTAAATAATACTTCAATGTTATGTAAATCTTCGAACACTACATCATTCAATTCCCAGGTAAACTATAGTGAGTAATATTTAATATCAAGTAAACAACTTTGAACCCTACATCATTTGATTCTTAGGTAAACTACAGTGAATCGGTAGCCTCGAAGGTTATTATTTCGCTCCGTTGGTCAAACAGACAAACCACAACTCCACCGACTCCATCACTGGAAAGACTATGAATTGTTGTATCTATTGTGTTCAATCGAGACCATTTTTGTGGATTCAGGAGTCATGAGAAAGTGATCCAGATTGACGCCACCAGGCATGTAACCAATGTTCATTCTCGAAGGTTATTATTTCAGTCCGTTGATCAAACAGACAAACCACAACTCCACCGAATCCATCACTGGAAAGGCTATGAATTGTTGTATCTACTGTGTTCAATCGATACCATTTTTGTGGATTTAGGAGTCATGAGAAAGTGCTATAGATTGATGCCACCAGGCATGTAATCAATGTTCATTCTGATTTAAAGTATTGGAAGTAGAATACATTACTGTAGTATTTTATGGTAATTTTAATATTAATTTACTAAGGTATTATTTAATTATGGCATGTTTTAGAGTTATTAACTTGAATTCTTTCAAAAAATATGGGTTTTTGAGAATTTAACATTCAAAAAACCCTAAGGCACTCTAATTATAAAGAGTTTACATTTCAAATTTAATATCTTGAAAACTTTCAAGGCACTTTAATTGTAGATAATTCACAGTTTAAACTTATAATTAAAAGGTGCTTTACTGAGGCCACAATTTTATTGAAAGTTATTTTTTCCTACAATTTGTACATTTACATTTTTCTGAGCATTAGAGTGTTCGTATTTATTAATTAATTAATTTATTATTATTATTATTTTTATTTATTTCTTTTGGAAATAGATTCAACATCTTCAAAAACCCTGGGAAATCAAAATCCTAAAGCTTGATACTGCAAAATTTTATCAAAATCTTATCAGAATTTCCACTATTTTCCAAGCTAAAAAATTACCCCTTTATACTACTAATTAAAATAAATTCTTACCATATTTTAAACAAATTCAAACAAAAATATTCCAGAAAAAAACTCCAAAACTTATAACAAATAACTACAACATTTACTAAACTTGTGTTTTCATAAACCTATTATATTATTCTTTCAATCTTTTGTTCAAGCGGTCACTTTATTACTCAAAAGTGGTTCGTGACAAACAAGGGGAACCATGCCATGTAGTCTGCTTCCGAACTTCGATAATTTACTAAATCTACAAAAATACACATGTTATGCGCTTTGTTTATTGAAATTATTCAACAATTAAGGAAACAATGAACATTCTAGCCTTTTAGTAGTAAGACGAAGAGATGAGAAAGTGCAAGCATTAATTAGAGATGAAAATGATGATAAATATGTTCTGTGTTGCGCTGATAGGTGTATCCAGCAAGATTGGTAGTCATATCTAGTGAAATCAAAAGTCGTTGGGTAACGTATTTGAATAGGTGTTATTAGTGATTTACAACCAGGAAAAAACCATCAATATATTCTGGAATTTTATTTTTTTGAAAATCAAACTTTTTTCACACCCTACATCATCTGGAGGGCTACTAGAAGTTTTTGTTTATTGATTTTGACATCAACAATTTTAATACTTTCCTTGTTGTTGCTAATTTAAGGCTGATAAATTTATAAGCTCTCCACGCGCTCTCATATCTGATTCCAATTTGTTATAGTACAAGTCAACATTATCTTTTTTTTATATTGGCAGATTATTGGTTCTTTTATTTATGGACATTAGAATAATTTTCTTAATGTTGGCTAGTGATCCAAATTTTGTCAAAAGCACTCCTAGGTCTGCAATCACTGTTTCTAATCTTAGAAAAAAACCCAGATATGCAGTTCTTTGCACCTCCTAGTGCAAATTCTAGTTTTAGTACTCCTAAGGATGGAGGGTTTAGATATACCTCAAAAGTAATTATAGCATTTTTGCTTTTAGATTTGATTAAAAAATGTTATAAAATTAAATTAAAATAAAATATCTGAAAAATATTTTGATTTTGAAATAAGTTCTGGTTTTTAGGCATGTGGTACTGATAAGCCATGGTATTGGCCCAAGGTATTGTTACAAAGTAATTAAAAGCCTAGATCCATAACATAATAATCAAAAGCAATAGATGGCTCATGTTATTGATAAACTATGGTATTATGTTTTTCTTCCCTCCTCTCCCTCTCTTTATCTTTCTCTTTTGGGTATTGGTCCATGGTATTGTAAAAAAGCCTATTTGGAAGTTAATAATATCCATGATAAATATTTATAATTGAAAATCTTGTTAATTAACTTTAAAGATAATTATGCAATCATTATTTTAAATGCATGTTAATTTTTAAACACTATTTATATGTTATATATTTTGATGTGATATATATATATTACACTTTCTTTTATCTAGAAAAATTGTTTGTAATTTTATTAATAATAAAAAAAACAAAATTACAATATAAATATCTCATATCTAAAACTCACTCATCCACCCTAAATTGATTTATTTATTTCCTTTCCAATAAAAATATCCATTCCATATTAAAAATTTATTTTAATACAAAATATAATATATTTATATGAATTTATTCAAATTCCAATATTTAGAACATTTGACTCTTGCTCTATTTACCAATGACAAAATCGATTGGATATCAACCACTAAGAAGATAAATGGTCGTTCAAGTGAGTTGTTTACGAAATTAAATATTCAATAACTTCAATAATATAACAAATTTATAAATATAAAATAATATTTTATTACATATTTATTTAAAATATTTTTATAACTAGAATTAGATTTATTTTATTTTTATTTTAACGTAGAATTATTTTTATTTTTATTTTATTTTGATTGAGTAAAAATGTTTACAAAACATTATATTACATTACATTACATTTCTACTATATTGGCTCACCCAATTATTATTTATTAGTTATCTTACTATATTTATATTGATTGCATAAAAATTCATCATCAATAAAGTTTTAGATTTCATAAACTCAACTCATTTATCCCATATAAAATATTGTATCAAGAATATTTTTACTTGATTTTCCTAAACTTTAAATAATTAGTAAATAACTTTAAAAATAAATAAATAATTAATAATAATAATAAATAAGGAGTAATTTTATCTAGCTAAGGTGGACGAATATGAAAATTTGCTCAAAGTTGAGGAGCAACTTTACAACAAACGAAATCATGTACCTCCAATCAATCCAATTATTATAAATATTGTTGATATTTCCACATCCTCTTGACGATTTCAATTAACTTATGGTTTTTCTACTTTAGTTAGAATTTACCAATATTGCGGCATCATGTATTGCATAATGAAGCCTTAATGAGTATATCCTTTTATATGTATCCCTTTGATATATAGACATTTGGGATAAAATATTTTAACTTTTGCCAAGGAGGATAATAATTATTCCTCCCAACCATCCAACATAAACTCAATTGACATTAAATTAACATATGTACAAAATAAAAAAATAAATTACAAACTATAAAAAATATATAATGAAAGATATATAACAAGATTAATAGTTGTTATGCAACTTAGTCTCTACCTCTACTGTTATAGCTATTTGATTGATTAAAAGATGTCTAGAGTGTGGAGAGAACTTTGCACATTGAAAGCAAATATCTCTTCGCACAAAGCTCTCCACATAAAGAAATTTTTTCACACTAATCTCTCCGCACAATGAAAGTTATCCACAAATAAAGCTCTTTGCACAATGAAAGTTCCCTGCACTCTTCGCACAAATCTCTCCGCATAATGAAAATTCTTTGCACTAATCTCTTGAAATAGTGAAAGCTCTCGGCACAACGCTCTCTGAATAATGAAATATTTCTACACAACGCTCTCAACACAATGAAATTTATCCACATATAAAGCTCTTTGCACAACACACTCTACAAAATGAAGGTTATCCACAAATAAAGCTCTATGCACAACGTTCTCGGCAGAATGCTCTCTGCACAAGAAGGAATCTTTCAATATTTGATTGTGTGGACCTCCGTTATCCACATAATCTATTAATAATAAAGTAACCACTCGTGTTGTGCAACACTATAAAAAATGAAGTATGTTTGCAAGTACTTTTAGATTCAATGATGACAATTTTTATGTGTGCAAACTTCAAACTTTGCCTTAAATTATGAATTTCTCTGCGCAAACAAAGATTCAAGCTTTCACTGTGCGGACCTCTGCTCTCCGCACTCCGCAGAATATATTAATAATAAAAAATGAAGCATGCCTAATTACAAAGTTCCGCACATGCTTCCTTTGCATGGGCTTTTTTCAAACAAAGTTCTCTGCGAAATCACTTGTTAATAACAAATACAAGTATGTCATAGTGTTTTGCATTTCCATATAATTGTCCATATGTTTGTGTTTCAAATATCGCTATCTCTATCTCTATATATTGCTATAATCAGTTTCTTTCACAGTAAAGACTCCACACTGTAGCTTTTTCTCAGAACGTATCCAGGAGTGCAAAGCTTTGTTTGAGCACTGATAGTGAGCGTAGAAAAGTTCAAAGCCAACATACAACACCAAAAAATCAAATTCTACGCACTTCAAAGCTAAGATACAATACCAAATCTCATTTATGAAATTTAATGTTGTGTATTATACCTTTTTAGTGCAGTTTAGCAACAATGTTTATGACATGTTATATTATGTAATTGTTTTGATGATAACAGGTAACGTACGAATTATTGAAAACATTTAACACTAGAGCATGTGAGAAAGGATAAATGTGTTATATGCAAAAACTGTGTCGAGACTGTATTGTTAATGAAGATATAAAAACTTGTAATTTGCAGGTAGAATTAAAGTATTAATTAATGCTTAACAATGGTATTAATATCTATTTAGTAAATCGATATGCAATCACATTATCGCATGAATGCTAAATTGCATTTAAACTAATGCATTGTGTAGTAATTGTTGATTTCAAAGATATCAATAAAATTGTATATATCAATATTATAAAATATTGTTTTTTGTAACACCCTCCTCCCACATCTACCCAAGTAACTGACCAACTGGGGTAAACATGTGACAAGAAGTTACTATGATATGATTTGACTCCCTATGTGTCAGTTAAGGAAGTGGAATCACAAAACACATCACATAGACCTTCCACATCAACAACAAAACTCCCAACAACCATCCCAACCACTTAGGTAATCAGCCCCTGAGACCAACTGAAGTTTTAGTGCATCAAACCCCTAGACGCTCCCTTGATATGGATAAGGGTGCGTTTGGGAGGCTTTGGATGCTCCCACAACATGGGTATGTGTCTGGGGACTTTTCTCCTCAAACCTATGCCTACGACTCCAAGATTTGTGCCACTTTTTCAAGCCTAGAGCCCAGGTCATTGCCCAGAATTCAATGACACATTCAGAAATGAATTTACACAATAGAACAATGATACATTTGCAAGAACATTGACAAGGTCTAAACTGGACCCCTACTAGCCATGACAGGCATTTCGTCAAACATGTCACAAGTATGTAATCTATAGGTTTAAACAACATATATGAGCATAAGGGTCTCATACTTATCTCATAATCGCTAAGAAGCATTGTTCCCTTATATCATTAGTTGGATTACCATCTATTAGGTCATAGATACATTGTTCATTCGTTCACAAATCAAAACATGAGGAGAGCCATACATCATCACTATCATTATACATATTCATAACCAACATAATAACAATAGAAATACCAATGATACATCAACCATAGAATCCACATATAAACCAATACATTTACACATAATATACTTAGGAAAGAACCTCTTATTAATGAATGCAAAAGCCAAACCGGTATGGGACTACCACGTTCCACCCAACCATAGATTGGCTGAGCCAAATCTCTCTTCAGCCAATCACCCTCGTGCCATATTCCAAGAATGAATGTGGGACTCAAACCAAAAGAACCAACCAGGGCATCTCGAGGTTAAACCGCCTCACCCTCATCAATGGAAACCAAGCTTTACCACAATCCACAACGGATCACTAGGCCAAGACAATGAACATGTAAAACAAGATTTACCATGATCTCCACAGATCACTAGACCAAAACAAGCATGGATGCCACCGGATTTCTCCACCTACATCGTGAGGAATTTTCATGTCTCCTAGTCTCTCAAGATTTACCGCAATCCATAGTCTGATCCAGGGATCACTAGGCCCTAAACCGAGACTCCACCCTCTAGGCTTTACCGTATATCCCGCCATTTACTAGCAATTATTCCTAGGCCTAATCAAGGGAAACCACCTCTAGGATTTACTGTATATCCCGCCATTCATCGGCAATGATTCCTAGGCCCACTGAGGCACACAATACCTAGCTTTACCGCAACCCACAGTCCGGTTCAGGGGTCACTAGGCTAGTGGATTTGCTGCAATCCATAGTTTGGTTCAGGGATCACTAGGCTACATGTTCTTTCTTTCGGAGCTCCACCTCACTTAGCTTCGAATCCATCCGACAATCCAACTCAACCAAAACATGAGAACCCCATCACATCATGGCTATCCAGAAATGACAAGGCTAGGCTAAAAATATTATCACACCTGGAAAAACCAATGCCATGACAACAAAGAACCACATGCCATACCATGCATTCCAAATCTAACAAGGAAGTCACACATGCAAATTGATACCTGCAAAGAATCATGTTGTAGTTGTTTAATCCTGCTCTTCCTTGCTTTCTCTTTGATTTCCTTTCTTTTCCTTGTCTTTCCTTTGCTTGCTTTTCCCTTCCTTTCTCCAAAGCTAAGAAAAAGCTTGCCAATTGATCCTCAAAACCCTTTTTATCAATGAGACCTCTATTTTCTTCATTTTCCATTATTTTCCTTCATTTTCCTCCTCACATGCAACCTGTGACCTTTCACCTTCCTTTTCTCCTAATTTCCTTTATTTTCATAAATCAACGTGCCAAAAATGTTATTTTGCCTTTCCAAATCCTTTGCCAATTTCCTTTAGCCATAATAACCAAAATGAACACCCATTAGGATGTTTTTCCCACCATTCAGCTTGGAATATGTGTCCCATGACCATGGTCTTATATATACTTTTTACATGGATTTTTAACCAGGGTTGTTACAACCCCCCCTTGGGGGAACACTGTCATTGGCATTCAATGACACCTATAACCAACAATACCGTTGAAAACAAAACATACTGCCCATGGAGCTTTATAACATAGCTCGTTTAAGTATTTACAATGACCATCTACTAAAACATAACAAACATTCGTTTATTGGAGCTTTATAATACAACTCATTACAGTATTTACAATACTAACCACATATACAAACATACACATTTGCTTCACCTAACAAATAATAATATTGTCTACGGAGCTTTATAAATCCATCTCAATACAATATTTACAATAATACACACATACACATATGCACATTTGATCAACCAACAAATAAAAGGATACGATACCTGCATCCACAACAAGGGAATCCATAAGCTCACACCTCCACTCTCAAATCAATACTAGGATTCACCTCCGTCCTAGGAAGTCCAGAATCCACTGCGAGGTCAAATCTACATCCAATGTCCAACTCTATAATCCTACACCAGTTGTCCTCTCAGTGAACAGTTACCAACTCATTGTTCCACGGTGCACTCCCAATGTGCATTTGATTCCATCTAGCAATGCTAATGACCGAAACAAATCCATCCTCGGCCTTCCCTTCTTTGTTACACAGTCCCTCGGGCAATTCGATCACCCCTTCCGTGTAGTCACTCACCTTCCAAGTTCCCGACATCCCCTATCCCGGGAAAACCATCCCTTGGCAAGGCTTCATCGCTTCGGAAGGTCAAACAATAAAGGCATATACTTGCCTCAAAAAACAATCATACCGGCCATACCATGCTCATGGAAATCAATGGACACTATTGGGTATCAATGTCCCATAATGGCCCTACTCCTGAAGTGCTCTACTAACATACTGGTGCATGTTCTAATTCCTTTCACTAACGCTACTAATTCTTGTAGTCAATTTAAACCACCCAACCGAATGTTTTGTGTTTCATGTACCAATCACATAAATTACATTAGATTTAAAATAAATTGAAATAAATTTACATCATACCTCATTGGTAGCTCATCAATAGGGTACATTTGTAATCCTTTTTAATTCCTTCCACAACAAGTCAAACTAATTGTTTGATCAAATCATCATGAATAAATTAAAATCATGAATTGCATGAAATCATCATAGACCATAATCATAAATCACATGTAAACATCACAAGTCAAAATCATAGATCACATACATAATAAAACTGAAATAAAATATTGATACTTATCATTTAATCAATCCTTAACTTCTACCTTTGTCCTTATTTCATATGCACACTGGATTTGTTTCCACACCCAACAAACACCCATTGCCTTCTCCTCAACCATGTGTAAATATACATAGTGTGCATCACACACATACAACCACACACGACATACAACATCATGCAATACATGCACTTACACCACACATACCACACATACACTTACACCTAGTGTACAACACAACATAATATATACTCCTAAATCTGGTGTACACCACAACACAATACATACACCTACACCTAATCTACAACACAATACATATATGTACACAAAGTTCAACACAATGAATACATATGTCACGATATCACGACCACATAATGCACATACAAGTACCACATGCCCGCAACACAACATGTACAACATGCACACAATACCATATGTACACAGTACCACCTGTACAAATCGCCATCTGCACAATGTGTGCACAACATCACATGTACATGGAACCACCTGCACAACGTGTACACAATACCACATGTACATCGTACTACCTATACAATGTGTACACAACGCCAGACATACAGAACACCACATGCACAACATGTACACCACACCACATGTACACAAAACCATATGCATGACATGTACACAACACCACCTACACATAGCACCACATGTACAACATGTACATGACACCACATACTCACAACACCACTTGTAAAATCATGCACACAACACCATATGTACATGGCACCACATGTACATCATGCACACAACACAATGTACATAGCACTGCATATACAACATGTACATAGCATGCATATACAACATATACATAACACCCTATGTACACAAAACTGCATATCCAACATGCGCATAACATCATATGCAGACCACATCGCATATCCATTGTGTTATGTACAATATGTACACATCACTGCATATCCGACATGTACATAGCACCATCTATATCCAACGCTGCATATGCAATGTACACACAACATCATACATCCAATAGACACACACCATCATATGTACACAATACTACATATATTACATGTACACATCACCATAAGTACAATCATTGAATATAGAACATGCACAATAGTAGTACTGCACATCCAAAACCACTCTATCTCTATGATGCAACCTTGCTTCTAGTGTCCCTCTGCCTCCATGCTTATCTTAGCATGTCGCAGATGTCACTGCTTTCATTTAGCTGATGTATCTTTCAGCATTAGCCAGTCCATAACATAAACATAGACATAGTATAATCATATAATATCAATTCAGATTCACATGATACTGACCTCGGAGATCTGTCAGTCTACTCTTCCCACTTGATTCCTCATGAACCATGAATCTCTTCATGCCATTCACCTGCATAAGCAATCATTCCTCCACAAGAATGATTCCTGATGACTCTGCCAGACAACGATATCTATATCTATATCTCTCTCTCTCTCTCTCTCTCTCTCTCTCTCTCTCTCTCATCTATATATATATATATATATATATATATATATATATATATATATAAAACAATCATGCTCTTGTCAGACAACGACATACATACACATATATATACATCCATATATGTAAACATTAGCATAAACATGATCACAACATAATTACCAAATATCATAAGGTCATGGTTAAGAAAACTTCATTTATTCATGCATACATGCACAACATTGAGAACAATCGTTCCTAACATATCCAAGGAATCAGATGCCTCACATCCATTCACTTTACCTTTCCTATTAGATTTCTCATCACTGTACTTCCACTGTCCATTTACACCAATGGACCGAACCAATCCAACCGATTGTCATATTCTTACCTTCAACTTCCCTTACTCATGCACCAAGCTTCATTCAGGTCTTACATTACCTGCTAGGTTTCATTCAACTCTCCCTGAGCTCCATTAACTTTCCTCTTTCCCAACCAATTCCCAAGACCCTCAAGACATAAAAGGCAAGAAAAAATGCAAACAAGAAGAAAACCATGAAAACCAATAACAATACGACACCGCAAACAAAGTGGTATGGCCATACACTAGACATAAACAAAGCTACAAATCAAGCACAAACAAAGCATAAAGAATCGAAATCACAAGACTCTCAACAGACACCATGACTCAATCCCCATGGTTCCTAGTGCTTCCAAAGGAAAGCTCAACCTGAGCCTTCTTTAGAATTTCATGGCAGTCTCTTTGCCATGCAATCCCCTACATCATATTTCCATAAACACATAACTGTCAGTGCATAAATAAACATAACAATACACTAGTTACCTTACCTTGTTGTGCCAAGCACGTTTCTTGCAACTGAACACATCCACGCCATCTCTCAAGGGACTCCAATCCTTTGACGAATCTAGCCATAACTAGAACTAACTATTATACTTGTCAAATACATATTTATGAATATAACACATATCCTCATAATGTCAGACAAATTCAAGGTTAAGAAGAATTCCTGTATGCAAAGCACTCATTCGTTTGGAATTGCGGTTTCCAAACATAGCCAAAGTAATTTTCACCCAATTCCTTTCTTTTACCTTTTCCTTGTTGCAATTGAGTTTTACTATGCACTGTCACATCACCCAACTATTAGTTATATAAACACATCAACTATTACCTTGTTAAGATAATACCAAGCATGTTTCCCTGCAACTGCTCACACATGTTAGTCTCACGTTCCAAAGATCAAGACATCATATATAGTAATTTGAAATCACCTTTACCAATTCTAACAACCATGCCATACTCAACAATCAACTCAAATTCATAAGTCATAATACATAATGCTAAAACTATCGCCTAATTACACTCAAGTATATGTCAGTTGTCTCAACACATATGTATTAGTACAATCATCTTAAAAAAAGATCATTTCAGCAAGAAATCTTATAGACACATACTCATATCATTCAAGTAATCAAACATAGTTACAACATATAGACAACATAATAGACACCAAACACTCAAACACCAAATAAATGACATAGTCAAACATCCAAACACCAAATAGACGACATAAGAAAACTCATACCTTAATGTTCTTAGGGGAGTTTATCTTGTCTGCACAATCAATCTAGAATAACACGATATAACTTCACAACATATCAACTCAAACATAAATAAGGTCATGATATCCCTAACAATAACTAGCTAACATATTCACATCATAAGCTCATAAACAATTGGAATTCATGCATAGCAATCACATATGCACTGCCAGTCTAGATTAGTATGACATAATATTACAAATATGTCGACTCATACATGAACGTCATAACCCTAACCATCTACATAGGCCAATCCAATTTAGCATGATACATATAACATCAAGATCTTAGTTGCAATAACCCTAATCATCAAGTTAACTAACATATAACAACAACAAGTTAACATATAACATACTCATCAACAACATATAACATAATCATCAAGTTAACTATCATATAACAATCAACAAGTTAACATATAACATAATCATCAAGTTAACTAACATAAAACAACAACAACAATGCATATAACAACAAGTTACTATCATTCATGACTATATGACCACACTGATTCACTAGCATCTACCATGCATGTAACCACAACAACAATAAAATGACAAACATGTATATAACCCTAATGCATATAACAATCCATTAACTAACATACTTGCATACCAAACATACAATACCTGTATGATGATCTTCTCTTACCCCAAAGTCTAGTGTTGCAACCTCACTCTGGTGGTTTGCATCTCCTGCTCTATGTCATCCAACACATTAGCATCAGAACATACCAATAACATAATGATGACCTAATTGCATACAATGACTTCACAATGCATGTTTGACCTACCATACATGGATAACCATAACCATGACAATGCACGCATAACAACATGTAATCACCAACATGCATAACAAATGCATATACAACCATACACTCATGACGACACATCCCACAACAACACCATCAACCTTCACATGGTGACATCACTACAACCATGATCCACACCATGCAAATGCAACAAGCACATGTACTACAAGCATAAGGAACACATATGCAAATGACATGAATGCATGACCAACACACCGCCCATCTAGTCCGAGGGGTGAACCATGCTTTGATACTAGGGTAAACATGCGATGAGAAGTTACTATGATATGATTTGACTCCCTATGTGTCAGTTAAGGAAGTGGAACCAGTGGAACACATCACACAAACCTTTCACATCAACAACAAAACTCCCAAGAGCCATCCCAACCACTCAAGTAACCAGCCCTTGAGATCAACTGAAGTTTTAGTGCATCAAACCCCTGGACACTCCCTTGATATGGACAAGGTGCGTCTGGGAGGCTCTAAACACTCCCACAACATGCGTATGCATGCATCTGGGGACTTTTCTCCTCAAACCTATGCCTGCGACTCTAGGCTTTGTGCCACTTTTTAGGCCCAGAGACTAGGTCACTGCCTAGAACTCAAAGGCACCTTCAAAAATGAATTTACACAACAGAATAATGATAAATTTGCAAGAACATTGACAAGGTCTATACTGGATCCCTACTAGCCATGACAAGCATTTCGTCAAACATGTCACAAATATGTAATCTATAGGTTTAAACAATAAATCTGAGCATAGGGGTCTCATACTTATATAAGAATCGCTAAGAAGCATTGTTCCCTTATATCATTAGCTGCGTTACCATCTATTAGGTCATAGATACATTGTTGATTCGTTCACAATTCAAAACATGAGGAGAGTCATACATCATCACTGTCATAATACATATTCATAACCAACATAATAACAACAAAAAATACCAAGGATACATCAGCCATAGAATCCACATTTAAACTAATACATTTACACATAAGATACCCATGAAAGAACCTCTTATTAATGAATGCAAAATCCAACCCGATATGGGACTACCATGTTCCACCCGATCATAGATTAGTTAAGCCAAATCTCTCTTTAGCCAATCACCCTCGTGCCATATTCCAAGCATGAATGTGGGACTCAAACCAAAATAACTGACTAGGGCATCCCGAGGCTAAACCACCTCACCCTCATATGTGGAAACCATGGTTTACCACAATCCACACCAGATCACTAGGCCAAAATAATAAACATGTAATAATAAGCTTTACCATGATCTCCACCACATCACTAGGCCAAAACAAGCATGGATGCCACTAGATTTCTCCACCTACACCGTGAGGAATTTTCCTGTC
This sequence comes from Pinus tabuliformis, assembly GCA_031772625.1. Taxonomy (NCBI): domain Eukaryota; kingdom Viridiplantae; phylum Streptophyta; class Pinopsida; order Pinales; family Pinaceae; genus Pinus; species Pinus tabuliformis. Next base: position 726,803,269 of record CM062811.1, on the reverse strand, counting down.
TCCTAGTCTCTTAGGCTTTACTACAATCCACAGTCTGATCCAGGGATCACTAGGCCCTAAACCGAGACTCCACCCTCTAGGCTTTACCATATATCCTGCCATTCACCGACAAGGATTCCTAGGCCTAATCAAGGGAAACCACCTCTAGGCTTTACCGTATATCCTGCCATTCATCGACAAGGATTCCTAGGCCCACTAAGGCACACAATACCTGGATTTACCGCAACCCACAGTTCGGTTCAGGGGTCACTAGGCCAGTGGCTTTACCACAATCCACAGTCTGGTTCAGGGATCACTAAGCCATGTGTTCTTTCTTTCAGAGATCCACCTCACTCAACTTCAAATCCATCTGGCAATCCAGCTCAACTAAAACATGAGAACCCCATCACACCATGGCTATTCGGAAATGGCAAGAATAGGCTGAAAACACTATCACACCTGGCAAAACCCATGTCATGACAACAAAGAACCATATGTAATACCATGAATGCCAAATCTAGCAGGGAAGTCACACACGCAAATCGATACCTGCAAAGAATCCCGTTGTAGTTGCTTGATCATGGTCTTCCTTGCTTGCTTTTTTCTTTCCTTTCTTTTCCTTGTCTTTCCTTTGCTTCCTTTTCCCTTCCTTGCTCCAAAGCTAACCAAAAGATTGCCAACTGATCTTCAGAAGCCTTTATATCAATGAGGCTTCTATTTTCTTCATTTTCCATTATTTTCCTTCATTTTCCTCCTCACATGCAACCTGTGACCTTTCACCTTCCTTTTCTCCTAATTTCCTTTATTTTCATAAATAGATGTGCCAAAAATGCCATTTTTCCTTTCCAAAGCCTTTTCCATTGCCTTTACCATTTCCTTTAGCCATAATAACCGAAATGAACACCCACTAGGATGTTTTTCCCACAATTCAGCTTGGAATACGTGTCCCATGACTGTCGTCTTATATAATATTTTACATGGGCATTTAACCAGGGTTATTACATTTTCGATATTTATAAGCATATGCACTAATTTTAGAAGAGATACACTTAATATTGGATAGAGTCCTCCTTTGTTGGAGAAAAAAGGATGAGTTTCAGCCAGAAATGTTGGTGGTGGTGTTGTTATTGCTCGTGTTGGTGGGTAGTTTGTATGTGCGTCTATATCTTTCATCATAAATTGAATCTATTTCTGGTGCTATTTTTGGACTAAATAGTTTGAGACTCATTTCTACTATGTTATGTCTATATGAAGATACAATGCGGAAATGGATGATCAATTTTCTTAAGTTGTTGCTTGCAGAGTACTATTTAGTGTAGCTTTATGATGGTATTTCAGGGAGAATGGTTTTTGGGAATGTAATGATAGTGAAAGTTGTGTGGATCCTGAAAGTTTTATTAAGTTGTTATCGATATTGTAATTGTTTTTTTTCTTTTCTTTTTTCCTTTTTCCACATAAACTTATACTTAGTTTGGTCTAGAAATGCTTCCAACATTGTCTATTTTTCAAGCTTTTCCTTTTCCAATTTTTTTATTCTTCTTGGTCAATTGAAAGCAATATTGAAATCCTTGAACGAAAGGATAAAGATAGCGAAACAAATTTACATAGTAAATTTCCTCAATACTTGTTGGTTCATTGAATAAATGCTGAAAATACTTTTATTTATTGACATAACTACTTTAGTTAATCAAAGTAAAGTGTGATTTAGTATTTTTTTTCCCTTGGAAAAAGTCGTAATTTCTATTAGTAAAGAGAAATTACATTCTGTAGATGCCATTGCATATGAAAATTGAGGTTGGTTGCCTCACCAGACTGTTTGTCGAAACAACTACCACAAAAAAACTGAATTCTCCACGCAGGGAGATCATGAAAGTCACAAAATCACTGTTACTTGACAAATTTTAACCAACAAATAAACATCCACAAAAAAATCAGTAAACTGCATTCTCCACGCAGGGAGATCATGAAAGTCTCAAAATTGAAATATCACTGATAGTAGTCTTGACTGAGCATCTGTCAGAGTAGTCCCTGGGTGAGAGTTCTTTAGAACCCTTTGTACATAAATATAAACAACATGCGAAATACTAAGAAAAACAAAAGAGATGTAAAACAGAGTGTTATATCCCTTGGTGCACGTGCAGGTCTATGAACGATCTGTGGTAAAACTGATGGAAGGTTCCATCAATTTCCTCCTGTATCAACCAATCCTTTTCCTGCCGGCGCGCTGCTTCCTTTGATAGGTAGTTTGCCCATGTGTTGCGCTCCCTGTCAATGTGATGACATACAAAGTTATCAAAGGATGTAATAAGCCTGTGAGCCTCATCCAAAATGTGCCTCAATGAGTATGCAGAGCAATGAGATGTTCTATTAAGCCAGTTGTAAACAAGTTTTGAATCCCCAAAGAGTTGGAGATGAGTGCAGTGTTTTTCAAGTGCAAAGTGGAGGAGATGTTTTGCAGTGGCAAGCTCAGCATAGTTGTTTGTGCCTCTTCCCAGGTTCATTTGGATTTTGAAGCAGTGAGATTCCCTCAGGTAGAGGATTGCCCCCCACAACCCTCTTCTTGGGCTGACCCGTCAAAATAGGCCCAAGGAGTTGTCTTATCAATGAGTTCCGGTTGAATGTCCCTAGGGGAAGGCTGAGAGACATCCTCAGGTAGAGAGTCAAAGTCAGTAATGATTCTGGATTTGATGGAGAGCCAGTGGGGGTCCTTTTGGTCGAAGATGGCCCGGTTCCTTACTGTCCAAATAGCCCAACACATCAGGAGCGATAGATTCCTGTCTTTCCCCCTGTGTCCTCCGAGCCAACTGAGCCAAGCCTCACATATATTCCCCCCGCACCATTCCTGAAGGAAGGGGTAATGTGCCAGGATGCTGTTCCATTGCTCTGAGACTATAGAACAGTCTAGGAAGAGGTGCTCAGTATTTTCTTCGTTACCTCTGCATAGGTGACACCAAAAGGGTCCATGGAAAGATCGCTTCATTAAGTTTAGGCCCATCGAGATTTTGTTTGAAAAGGATGGACCAAATAAGTAGTCGCAATCTGGGGGTCGCTTTTAGCTTCCAATGGCCTTTCCACCATGGCTTTAAATGCTCCAATTTCTAGGCTTCCATAAGCTTCAGATACCCATCCTTTAGCGAATACCTGCCATTTTTTGCGTGTGCCCATACAATTTCGTCCTCTCCATCTGATAT